>CABHPH010134979.1:0-11624 GCA_902168325.1 Peromyscus nudipes | reverse complement strand
AGATAGATAGATAGATAGATAGATAGATAGATAGATAGATAGATAGACTGATAGATAGACAGACCGATAGATAAACAGACCGATAGACAGATAGGTTAGGTACTCAAAGGAATTGTTTATTTGATAGATTCAGACAACATATACATAGAAGTATATTAGAGAGATTAATAAATATAATAATATTGAGGGTAGATATGTGGATATGTAGGTAGTAATGTACATAGATAATAGATAGATGGATAAGTAGACATACAGTTATTATTAGATTTATATTGCAGAACTTTTACTCTGAGAATTCATATACATGCTTATGAAAATTGATTAGTCTATAAACACACTGTTTGAATGCAAGGTATTCATGAAATCCCACAGGAGAGACAAAGGTCTGGAATAATTCCAGAACCTGAAACCCTGGTCCTTTGATACCCAAATATCCAAGGGAAGAGTATAATGGCAATCCACATTCAAAGAGAGACAGATCTGTACTTTCTGTGAAGTTTTTATGTTCTATAGAAGTCTGAATGAGTTCTACCCATATGGATGCAGATGCATCTTCTCTATTTCTATCTATTAACAAGTCAGTATCTACCAGCAAAACTTTAGTGGCTAAAGCAGAAATAATGTTTCATCAGATATCTGGGAGTTCCCTAATGCAGTCAGGTCGAAAGATAAACTTAATTATCACTGAGATTAATAAAGAAAGTAAAGTGATAAGCTGTGGCTATTGAAAAGCTGATTATAAAGCCAGTTAGGCTTTCTGAAGGAGGCTTTCAGTTGTCCTGAGTCAGGACAGGGTAGATACTCAACAGAACCAATGTTACAAACTCATCATCCATCTGATAGGCAGGTGACATCTAACATAATGAAGGACTGTTTTCCATCCAACTGCCTATCTAATAGATAGATAGGAAAAGACTCCATTAGAACATATCTTTTAACACCAGGGCACTTAAGAAATCTCTTTCATAAGAAGTTTGGAAATCTCTAGTAGTCAATAGTCCCAGTTCCTATCATTCAACATTTCCCTACCTAGCTGCACATATGCACACACGCACACGCACGCACACACACACACACACACACACACACACACACACACACATATATGTATGTATATATGAGAAACATGTGCATATGTGTAGCCAGAAGTTTTCTCCAGTCCTGTGGAACTCTCCCACTCACGTCCTGCAGCTGCTTGGTCCCAAATAAACACACACAGGCTTGTATTATTTTTAAACTATGGCCATGGCAGGCTTCTTGCTAGCTCTTTCTTATATCTTAAATTAACTCATTTCTATAATTCTAATAATTCTATACTTTGCCACGTGGCTTATGGCTTACTGGCACTTTTACATCTTGCTTCTTTTGGCAGCAGCTGGCAGCATCTCCTTGCCTCTCCTTTATTTTCCTGTCTATCTGTTTGGATTTCCCACCTGCCTCTAAGCTGCCTTGCCATAGGCCAAACAGCTTTGTTTATCAACCAATTAGAGCAACCCATATTCACAGCATACAGAAAGACATCCACAGTGCATATGCATGAGGCAAATTATCTATGAATGTAAAGACTAGCGAGAAGTCTTTAACGTCCAAGAGCAAGCATTTATTTAGTGAATGGTGTAGAATAACTTCCATGAGATTATATAATCTAGAAATCACGCTGACTAAAACGGTTAGTAATAATGCATTTTAATATTATACTGAGAAAACATGAACTATATATAGATTCTGAGTCTGGTTAATTTTTGTCTGTGTTCTTAATTTACAACTTTTTAATAATAAAGTTTGTAAAATGTTATAAGTAATATTACATATTATATGTAGTATATATATACATTATATTTAGTATATATGCACAGATATGTATGTATGTATATAGATAAATTGGGTATGTAGGGAGAGGTGAAGAGAGAAGAGAAGGAGAAGGAGATAGAAAAGAGATCAGAATAAAGTATATATAAGGCTATGGAAGTATATAATTTTATTTCTACATATATCTTTAATCTCTCTGTGTCATATGTCGTGTGTGTGTGTGTGTGTGTGTGTGTGTGTGTATTTGGTCTCTTGGAGAACAAAACTCTAATTCATAGATTAATTTTGGGCATTAGAAGCAATCACTATCACTAAATGTATTGAAGGAAAGGAAAGGATACAGTAAGATACAAATACAAAAGCTGAAACCACAATGTGACCCGATTGGCGGTCTCAGTCAAGCTCCCGAGGACTTTTGTATCTAAAATGGCCCATCAGAGATGTCTCACGATGAGCCAAAATATTGGGCCTTTTATCTCACTCCGAGGCAGTCATTGGATATCGGTCCTCCCAAAAGACCTGCCTTGCAGAGTGCAAACAAATTGATGCTGAGACAATCTCTGGAGAGGCAGAAAGCTGCAGACTGAGCTGCCAGCACTTCACACAGGAGCTGCCTCAATAACTCTTCCTTTGAAGGGAACCTAGCAGGCACGATTCAATAACGAAAGTCAGAGACAAATGAGTAATAAAAGTAGGAATAAATATTTGCAAAGAATATGGCTCACGAAGGACTAATTTCCTTAGTATATAAGAATTTCTTATAGCTCAGGAGAAAATAATAAATCAAATAACCTAATAGAAAAGGCACACAGGACACAAACAAACCGAATACTCTAAGTACACAGACACAGACACAGACACACATACACAGACACACACACACACACACACACACACACACAAACACACAGCCAAATGGCAACCGTCAAATAACTGTTAAAAGAAGAAGTTGTGTCTCCTATAATTAAGAAGCAATTGAAATGATGATTTAAAAATTTAACAATTATAAAGATATGCTACATTAGCCATGATGTGGGGAATATCAGGGAGATGTATTGGTACATATTGTTTAAATTTATGAAGAATAATTCATTATTGAATACTCATTATTTTGTAAAGTTTGTGTTCTTCATCTACATAAATCTCCCACTCAAAATATATCTAGGACCAAAGAGAAGGCTGGGAGGTAAAGGTGCTGACTTAGCATCAAGTCTGATGACCTAAGTTCGATCCCTAGAAACACACATGATGAAATGAGAGAACTAAGTCTGGAAAATTGTTCTCTGACCTCCACAGGTATTTCTTCTGCAACTAAGTAAATAAATAAACTGAGTTTTTAAAATATTTTCACACACACACACACACACACACACACACACACAGAGAGAGAGAGAGAGAGAGAGAGAAAGAGAGAGAAAGAGAGAGAGAGAAAGAGAGAGAAAGAGAGAGAGAGAGAGAGACTATATTCACTTTTTCAAATTTTGCCTTGAAATAAGTAAAAATCATAGTAAATTAAATTAAATTAAAAATAAATTACAGCAAAAGTCTGTAACTTTCAAAAGCTGTGAGGTAAGTTATTTTAGAGCTGTATGGCAGAAGCAGACAATCATTTCTGATGTTGCTTCAAGACAGAGTAAATTGTAAAGAGTGGTTTTTTTGCTTTTTTTTAATAATTAAAAAATAGTAGAGAGCACTGACTATTATTCCACAACGTTTGCAGGGAAGTTTTATCTCTTTATAAAAGTACACAAATCACACACACACACACACACACACACACACACACACACACACACACCCTACATGTATGCAGAGACTCTTACAGGAAGAATGCATACCTACAGATCTCACATGGCTGTAAGCATGAGAACTAAGAAAATCCAGGTCAGGGTCTGAAATCTTGCCTTTCAGCATAGGAGGGTCAATTACTTTTCCCAGGAAAGCTTTTCCCTTTCAATCCACTTAGGTTTTCCAATAGTCAACAAACAGGAACAAGTGTTTATTGAAAGAGACACATTCCAATCCCACCATGTTTTTCTTATATGGAGAGACTATTGCCATCTGCTTGCTGTATATCCTTCTATGGTATATCAATAGAGAATGATAGCTACTTAAAATTACATGAACCTAAACAAATACATTGATGAAAATAAACAAATATGTTTATCATTTAAAAATACAATCCAGGATACAGTTTGAAAGCTGGGGTAAGGAGGACTGTGTTTTGATCAACTTTTATGGTCCTTTAAGGTTTTCCTCAGTGTATTTGCTTTCTATTGGATTAGGTGCTTATGATTTTTCTTAGTGAAATGTGACAGAAAAATTATAAGATAAGCTGCCAAAACAAATACAAACTTTTCACGAAATCCCCAAATATTAAAAAGAACTAACACATGGGTATGTGGGTATGCACTATTTTGTAAAGTGTATATGCATGCAGTTGGCTATAAAAATGAATAATATTCATTCTTAAATTTTCTTTTATGCCCATCATCTTCCATGAATATTCTACATTTTATTATTTCATTATGCTCTTATAAAGAAATCAATTCTTTTTTTATTTAAATAGAATGGTATATTCCATAGTAGAAACATCAAATATATGATGTTTGCACAACCTGTTGACCTATAACAAGATATTGATCATGCTAAATTTTCTAAAAGAAGGTAGCTTAGTCACATAATGATAGCATCCTAGAAAAAGGGCCCCAAGGCCACAAGACATTTGTGTTATCACCTTTTATTTTATTTTATTTTATTTTATTGAGCAATTTTGGTTAAATAGTAGTAATCACACACACACACACACATACACACATACAGAGGCACATGCCCACATAAAAAAGCACACATATACACATACAGGCATAGGTACAGACTCACATCCTGAAGCTCAAACTAACACACACACACACAGAGACAAAGGCTTAAATACAGAAACTCACACTCTGAGTCACATGCACATGAACACACACACAAACACATGCACACACAATCACAATATGAAAATTAAAAAAAGCAGGTACTGTAAGAACTATAAAATAATAATACTTGTAACATTTGCAAACACACCACCAGAAGCAGTTCAGAACATTCTGAACTCATATTCAATATGATTGCATCTCAGTGAATGAGCTATGCATACAGAGGAGTTCAGGGACTTGGTTTGCATAGCATGGGATGTGCTGATCCTCTGCCATGTGAAGCTTTTGGGCATGTATTCTAGACATTAAATTATGGTAACTGAGATGGGAAAATGTCTGTAGCCTTTCTGATGTGTTTGGGTTAGTTGCACATGAACATCTGCTTTCTCTTTATAACCGGAGACTGGAGAATACCATCAATCCACAGCATTAACAACTTCTGCTCAAAGAACAGCAGACAGCTCTCGGTTGGAACACCACACCACAGAGTCTGTTCAGGGAGCTGCTTCTAATCACTCACACTGACAAAAAGCCAGCAATGTACTTACTGCGGAGGATAGGGTGTTCAACCATGTTCTCTAGCTATTTATTTCTTTCCTTTCCTGTGTCTGCCCCATCCTTGAGTAAAGGAGAGAATTCACACTTTTGTCATCTAAAATTCACAACTGGCCAGGCACTATAATTATAATATATTGATATGAACAAAAGGACGTCTAACCTAGTCATCCTGCCTTCTAAAGCAAACCATGACTTTTGGATCCTGTCACTATACACATTGTTTACCACATCAGCAGCTAGCTCTTTCCATTCATATACATTGATATGTATGTAATAAACAATTTTGCTATTGTGAACACTATTCTAAAATGTTTAAAATAGCATTTTATTAATTCTTTGAGTATTTACTAAGAAAGTGTATCGATTGCACTCAGCACCTCTCTTCTGACTCCTTCCACATCCACCTTCTCCATCCTCATTCCCTACCCACCCAACTTTGAGTGTCCCTTTCCTATGGATTCCATCTTTCATTGCCCTACCCTTTTGGAGAATGGTGCCTATCTTATAGTGTTGTACACCTACCAGGGTGTCACATTATTGAAGACAACTGACTCCCCCCTCTCCCAGCTGTGATCAAATGCCAGCACTTCCTTGACTAGTGGTAGAATTTCACGGCCACCTTCCCCCTTTTCCATGCTAGGATTTAGCTGGCTTGAGTTTGTGAATGCTGCTGTGATTTTGTATGTGTATCTAGTTTTGTACAAGGGTTTCAGAGAATAGGGAAAAAAAAGGGCTGGGGATTCTCTATATTGGGAAATCACAATAGCATGTTGATGGCATCAAAGGAAAGGGAAAAAAATCAAGAGCAAGCTTTGTCAAAACTCATATCACCCCTTTCCCCACATTCCACATTGGCACTAATGCCTCCCTACTTGGCTCTTACCCCAGGGGCTACCAGTCTATTGTCATTGCCACTCTGGGAACATTTTGTACTGTGTCTCTTTGAATTAGATCCTGTGGCCTTACATATTTCAAAGAGTATCCAAAGAGTTATTCTTCTTGTTTAACTGTTGACCTGATTTACAGATGCTCTGACTGAAAAAAATCACTTTCTGTCCTTTTCAAGATACGGGATGAAATGGCACAGTAGTCATACACAGTTTCAATATTGACTAAGCTTTCCTAAATCATTTTTCCTTGAGCATCATTTCTCAGTGGGTATCTCGTGATTATAGCAAATGAGTTATCTCTGTCTTCCACAACGATGTCCTAATACAAGCAGAGTTTGTGAACATTTAAATGAGTAAAGTCTTCTACTAACTTTGTTATCAAACAAAGATAAACCACTGACACCAAGATGTTTCTGTTTCTATTTACCATATTGAGTGTTAACCATTTCCTAGAATTTTCTTCTGTTTCAGTTCTGATTAAGCAATATAGTGAATTTAAGTTCTTTTTCTTTTAAACTTCCCAATGAGTGTGTATATTATATGTCTGTCTATATATTTCGTGGTATGTGGTGTGTGTGTGTGTGTGTGTGTGTGTGTGTGTGTGTGTCTATGTATGGGCACACATGGAAATCTGGAAATTCATGTGAGATGTCTTCTATTGCTCATCACCTTGTGTTTTGAGACATGTTCTCTCACTGAAACCTGAGATCACCTTCTGCCTGCCCTGAATGGCCACTGGTCTCCAGGATCTTCTGTGTTGCTTCTCCATTGCTATGGTTATAAACACGTTCCACTATGATTTCCTTTACCTGGGTGTTGAAGATAAGAATTCACTTCCACATGCTAGTGTCTTACAGCACTTGTACCAGCAACCATCTCCCCAAACTCCTGTTGACTTCTTGAAAATTCCTGTAGACTAAGTCTCCAGCTAATTTAACTTGGTACTATGATATACTTACTGACTTTACCTAACATTGAGTTCCTACAACTAGTACCCAGGGACTGGTTAGAAATTGTTATACTCAGGGCCACAACTTAGTGTTGCACTTGGAAGAGTATGATTCTTAACTTCCCATGATCAGATTCCAGAGGACATTATAATCAGGAATTTTTACTCTACCAGTTTATACATTACTTTCTTTTGATAGATTACCTCTACACACACATTACTAATGAATCTAGCTGCTATTGTTTTTAAAATACCCTAATTCACACATCCACAGTGGCAATGGAAGATTTATCTGTAGAGGGACAACATCCTGAGGCATAGACATAATTTAAGTGTCATTTTGTTAAAAAACTATCCCCTGGATTTATAAAAAAAAACTAAATATAATCTCTCAGGAGCTAATACTAAAGCTGGGGAGGTTGAAGGAAAAAAACAGGACAGCATAAATGAGGGTGATATTCTGACAAGACACTAACAGTTTTGAAACAACAAAGGTACAATGTATATAAAAGAAGTGTTGATGATTTATGGACTCAGAAAAGTCCATTAAACTGTTAATAACTAAATACTATCATTGTTGCTTTCGTGACAGTTCACAATCAGTTCTGTTAACAATTGTTCCTCTTTCTATGTGATTGACAAGCATTTTCTCTTCCTTAGAATAATGCAAACACATATTTTAACTCCTCCTAATTGGATAACTGAGGGAAGATTTTTTTAACAGTAATTTCACTTTTGTTTTGCATTTTCTTAAAGTTACAGCAATATTGGGATTACAGTCATATTTGATCTTCTCTTATCTCACAGAGGCATGGGAAGATCCCCAATGGTTTTCTTGATAATGACAATTTTGCAGATATGATATGACCTAGAATTTTAAAGTTTCTCTCTTGTCTTTGATTTACTGTTTCTTCAAATGCAGCAAATGATTATCAGGTTTTATGTATTATTAATAGGATAAAATAGGAAATTCTTCAGCCTTATAATACATACATTATTCATTCTGTGTCATGTCATTTTCTGTTAAGTAAAAGATGTGACCTTAATTTTTAAACAGCTAACTTGTTTCCCTAGCAAGTAGTGCAAATATATATCAAAGTTCACTCTCATTCCTGAGGCTTATCTTTAAAAGTTGCTAAATATTTTATTTTCAAAAAGTTCTAAAGAGTTTTTCAAACCCTGAATACTTAATTATCACATCTTTTATTAGTAGAGTAAACATAGTTTATACCAAAGAAGCAACATGGTAAGTCCCAGAATTTTTCATATATATTGCTGACACTAAATTTGCATGACATATTTAAACATTTGTGTAGATAAATCACACAAAATAGCTTCATAATTTCAAACTGTATTAACTTAGTGTTATTTAGAATTCAATGTAATCCGTTGATTTTTCTCCCTCACTTCAGCCATTCAATTTGACACAGTGTAGAGTTATCTGAGAGAGCCTCAATTGCAGGATAGCTTTGATCAGATTGGCCAGTGGCCATGTCTGTGAAGCAGTTTTTGATTATTAATTGGTGTAGGAGGGTCCATCCCATTGTAAGTGGTGTCCCTCCCAACCCCAGCAGGTGGGTCTGTCTATATAAAAAATATTCCTGAGCAGAAACCAGAGGAAGCAAGGTAGAAAGGATCATTCTTCCATATTCTCTGCTTCAGGTCCTGTCTCCTGATTCTGACCCTGAATTCCTGTCCTCACCTCTCTCAAGGATTAATTGTGAGTCTGAAGTGTAGCATGAAATAATTACCTTTTCATCCCCATAGTTTCTTTGAGTCATGGTGCTTATCATAGCCAACTGAATGTAAATGAGAACATTGGTATAATAAAAGTAACAGTGCATTTACTATTTTGAATATCACTTGCCCTGTGTAGCATTAAGTACTTCAGAGACACCTTGGTGGTTAAAAACATCAACCTCTGAGAAATCGCCATATTGATCTCCAACATGGCTGTACAAATTTGTACTCTCACCAGCAATGGAGGAGTGTTCCATGTGCTCCATATCCTCACCAGCATGAGCTGTCACTTGTGTTTTTGGTCTTAGCCATTATGATGGGTGTAACATGGAATCCTGGAGTTGTTTTGATTTGCATTTCTCTGATGGCTAAGGATGTTGAACATCTCTTTAAGTGCTTCTTAGGCATTTCAGATTCCACTGTTGATAATTCTCTGTTTAGATCTATACTCTATTTTAATTTAATTATTTAGTTTGTTAATGAATAATTTCTTGAGTTCTTTCTACCCCAAGTGCCAGCCATACCACTCCTTGGAATTTACCCAAAGGACGCTCAACCATACCACAAGGACACCTGTTCGACTGTGTTTGTAGCAGCTTTACTCTTAATAGCCAGAAACTGGAAAAAAACTTGAGGTCCCTCAACCAAAGAATGGATAAAGAAAATGTGGTATATTTACACAATGGAGTAAAAACAATGACATTAGGAAATTTGCTGGCAAATAAATAGAACTAGAAAGGTCATCTGGGAGTAACCCAGACTCAGAAAGACAAACATAGTATGTACTGACTTATAAGTGAATATTATCCATAAAGTAAAGAATAACCATGCTACAATCCATAGCCCCAGAGAGGCTAAGTAACAAGAAAGGCTCAAGGAGGGGTGGTACATGAATCTTACTGTGAAGAGGACATGGAATAGATATCTTGGGTTGACAGGGGAGGGGTCTCGGTGGGGGTAGGGATAGGAACAGGAGGGATCAGGTCACCTAACTGTGGAAGATACAGTCCAGTAAACCATCCAAGGATAGATGATGTAAAGAATCCTCAAAACCAGTAAATTTACTGCACGGCCCAGGTAAGTAGATGTGACCGGAGTTTTGAACAACTGTAAGAAGCAAAGATAGTTTATGCTTCTCTGTTCTACAGTTCCTCAAATTCAAATCCAATCATCTCGGATGATCAACATAAGGTCATGAGGCTGATATCACAGCATGGGGATGGTATACCACATGAATGAAACTCTGTCTGTTGAAAGTATGAACTAGGAGAAAAATGGTGAAGGCAAAAGGGGGAAAGGAGCCTCATTTAAAAAGCTTCCCTCTAGAATTACAGATCTAAGTCATTTTACCACCATATACTATTTACTCACCTCATGCTATACATCGTTTCCATATAGAAAAGTAGTTCCTAGTGAAACGGGTAGAAGGTAATACCAAATCACAGATTTCTAGCCTTGATTCTTGCCTCTAGTGCTTACTTCTTTGTGAACTTATTCAAGTGTCTCTCCTTTGCTCTGTTTAAAATTCTGCTGGAAGAAAATGCATACAATACTGTCTCATAGAATTGTGAGAACTGTGCCAAGGTGTTCAGCACCAATGTTAAAATTCGACAGTAAATAATAATTCTTTGACAACTCAAAGGAATCACACTGATAATTTAAAATAATAATGATAATAAAAATAATGGTGATAGTGATGATAAGATGGTGATGATGAGATCAAGTTGGGAATGGCAGCACAGACCTATAATCCCAACACTGGGAAAGGAGAGGCTGAAGGAACAAAATTTTGAGGTCATTCTTCACTACATGAGGAATTCAAGACCAACATACAGTACATGAGACTTTATCTTTGAAATAGTAATAACAAATAATAATAATAATAATAATAATAATAATAATAATAATAATAAATACTCTAGTCCTGTCTGCAAGGAGCAGAGTCCCTGGACTTGGTCTGCCATCTCTCTGTTTCTGACAAGAGCATCCAAGTAACATTTGTTTCTGCCTACTCATCATGACCAATCTTGTCTTTAGCAGAGCCAGTGAGGGCCCTGTGATCAACTGAGCAGAACTGATCAGTGAAAAAGGTGTGCTTTGAAGAACAAAAGCAGGCTGCCAAAGCGCGGTTTGAGAACATAAAACAAAGTTAGCCTCATATCACTTCTGCCTGATAGATTGAGACATCAGGGTAAATAGTACTTACTCAGGGGTAAACTGTGGAGCTATAGAACCAGACCTCCTGACCATGCCCTGAACCATAAGCTTCCAAAACCATGCTGCAGTTAAAGCTGGCTCATAGGAGGTGCTCTTCCAGTAGCTGTGTGTGATAAATACATACATACATACATACATACATACATACATACATACATACATACATACACACATAAATTAATAAATATGTTCTTTAAGGAAAATATACTGAGCAGCCTTTTATTAATACCCTTGGCTTGCTTTTAATAAAGAAAAAAATCTCTCAATTTAACACCATTGATGAAGCACTCACATCAGATTCCATCACAATCTGGCAAGATCTTCCAAGCCTTCCCTTGGCCCTCCCTCTGGTTCTGACATGTTCTCCCCCTACCCTGCTGAAGCTGAACTACACAATGGATGTTTCGTAGTTTGGATTCTCCTCAGTTCCTCACTGGCTTCTCGGTCTCCTCTTTTTTTTTTAAAAAAAAAATATTTTTATATAAAACAACTTCTGATGGATTTTCTTTTGATACTGTATTTTCTCTAACGATCATA
>CABHPH010134978.1:5687-32337 GCA_902168325.1 Peromyscus nudipes | reverse complement strand
TGGGACTGGCAGGTGACAGAGATTTGTCCTGACTGTGGGCCAGGCAGGGAAACTCTAGCTACAATGGTGGTACATGCCTTTAATCCCAGCACTCCAAAATCAGAGTCAGGTATATCTTTGAGTTGTGACCATCTTGATCTGCAGAGCAAGTCCCAGAACAGCCAAGCATAGGCAGTGAAGGAAACCATTGTAAACAGAAAGCTGTTAAAGATTTAATTGAATGAGGGGGGCATTTTCTGCCTTAGCAAGCAGCAGAACTTGGCAACTTCAGCCATGTGGTTGTGTGGTTCTGACTTTAGAGTCAAGAATAGAAGAAAGGGGTTATGGAATCTTTTTCCACATCTAAGGAAAGCATCAGTATTTCCTGATTATGGTTGCTTCCCTACATTTTGGAATGGAAATGTATATCCTATGCCATTATATGTTGGAAGTATGTGATCTGCTTTTTTATTTTGATTTTACAGGGGATTATAGTTAAGATATTGCATGAATCTCAGAAGAGACTTTGAACTTTAGACTTTTAAATAAGTATGAGATGGTTATAAACTATGAGGACTTCTGAAGTTAGACTGAATGCATTTCACATTATGATATGGCTACAAGCCTATGGGGGCCAAGGAGTGTAATGTGGTAGTTTGAAAGAAAATGTCCCCCATAGGTAGTATCACTATTAGGAGGTGTAGATTTGTTGGAGTAGTTATGGGCTTATTGGATGAAGTGTGTCATTGTGGAGGTAGGCTTTGATATCTCTTGGGATCAAGCTATGCCCAGTGAAACACTTCACTTCCTATTGCCTGTGGATCCATTTGTTAAACTCTCAACTCCTTCTCTGACGTGTCTGCCTGTATGTCACCTACCTGATGATAATGGACTAAGCCTTTGAACTGTAAACTAGCCTCAATTAAATGTTTTCCTTTATAAGATTTGCCACGATCATGGGGTCTCTTCACAGCAAAAGAAATCCTAAGACAGTAACTATTTACTGTAAAGAGGAATTTCTTTGATTATTGGAGATACCTGCACTTATCCACAGATATAAGGACAGGATTCAGAGCAGTTATGGAATTATGATGACAATTAGGGTAATCATTAATCTGATTTTAGGGGAAGGTAAGTTCAGGCACCCTCTCCATTATTGTTAGGAGTCTTAGCTGGTGTCATCCTTGTGGCTGGTCTAGTCAAATGGCAGTAGTAGATTCTTGTCTAAGATCTTTAAATTTCCTATCCCTGGGTAATTGGCTAGGTTTCTAGTACCAGACATGATTTCCCTTCTGTTGAGTGAGCCTTAAGTATACCTAGCTAGCTGTTGGTTACCAACAACATGTTTGTACCACTATTGTACCTTTACAAATATCTTAACTTGCTAGTCATGTTCTGTTTTATAAGTGTAATAGCTGTGTAGGACTATTAACCTCTTGCCTCTCTTGGTGTCTTACATAATACTTTCTGGTACTATAGAAACTAGACTACTGGAGGGAGCCCTTTAGGTTAGACCCACTTCAAATTATCTGAGTTATGACCTATGTATGCAGTATCTTCAGCTATAAGGACTTACTTTAACCATAAGAAATGTCCAAGGGCAAGAACAATAGACTTTATTGCTTGGGGAGGCATTTGGACTACCCTGAACAACCTTTTATTCAGAAAGTGGTTTCTTATAAATTGTACTATGACTTTTCTTAGTCTAGGATACTTGTGTGGAGCATTGTCAGCCCAAGTGGCATAACTTTGCTTTATATATTTATACAAATACATACACACAAATACACACACATAGACACTCACACACAGTATAAATTAGAAAAATATAAAATATTATTCCTGAGGCTTTAACAAATAACCTGAGAATTTTGACTTCTACTTCTTTCTCCATGTGTATTGACTTCCCTATCCCCTTGCACTTTCCAAATTAGTGTGCCTCCGTATTGTTATGTTTCCTCCTTTATATTACCTGTGTCTTACTATTTCCCTACCACCCCGCATGGGCCTTTTATACTTTGTAATTTTTTGCTGTTATTCCATGTGTGCTCAAATATGAAGACTTGGGTTTAGGAGCTACAAATAAAAGAGAACAGGTCATGTTTGTCTTCTGAGTCTGGGTTAATTTATTCCATATGATCTTTTCTAGGGCCATCAAGTGGCAACCACAATGCCCAGGAACTATTATGGAATAGGGTCAGAAAGAGAACTTACATCTTAATTTGTGTGTATCTCAAAAAGTCTATATTTTACTATGTATCCTTATGGATAGAATAAGGAATATAGATTCTATGATGTAAATCATCCTGCCTCAGAGTCTTAAGCTACTGTATTTTGTCTTATAATTTCATTATTCCTATTGAGAAATATTACTTTCTGCTTACTTCTGACATTTTCAAGTCATTTCTATATTTTTATGATTAAAATTTAATAATGTTTATCTAGGTATGGCTTTAATTTCATTTGTTTTCGTTGGTATCCCTAATGATAGTTTAATGTAGACACTCGTATTTTCAAAATAATTCAATTATTCTTAAATTACTTATTTTATTATTTCCTCCTGTATTTTGTCATTATTAGAAGCTTACCAGGAAGCCTGCATGCCTTTCTTTTTTATAAAGGGTTATTTCAACTTATTGTTTTCTCACAATTTTTATATACATCCTGTATCCATGTACAATTTCATGTGTGCATATATATCATTTATTTTGTGTTTCTTAGGAGAAATAACCTTTGTTCAGAGTGCGTGATTGATATTATTCAGATTTACATTGTTGCTCATATTAGAATCTTCCTGTATGATCAGCTAATAGATATCTACCTTTCATGGATAGTTAAAACCTTATTTGAAAGGGAGGTCTATGAATATTTTGGGAGGCTTTTTGATTATTGTTCTTTATTATATGAGGATTATGCTGGAGTGGCTTTATTGGGGGATCTCCAACAGTTGCTTTAAACTACCATTTCTCTGATTAATTAGTCTTTAAAATATTCCCCTGAAAATTAATGTCTAAATTTTATTATATTCATTCCTAAAATAAACCTCAAAGTAATTCATGTTCAATACAGAAAAGGAATTTTCATTTTCTTTACTTTCTAAACAATATTTATATTTAGTTAATTTTTGAAATAGGGTGCTTACTTATTTTAATGATTATTATCATTATTATTTATATTTATACTAAGATAGTAAAGTTCACTTTGCTAAACCTGGTCTTACCAAATTATAATATCACTTATAAATTTGTAATTATAATACTTCCTTATTCTGAATTTCAAACAGATATATAATGAAATATGATCAGTTTCTCCTCCCCATTTCCATCCTCTGACTTTTATTTGAACATACCTAAAGATTAAACAAAGTCTCAGAAATAGTACACAGAAGTCCCACAGATGTTTATTTGGTTTAGAATGGTTACATATTTCCCCATATAATTGAGTATTTCTGTAGGACTTATAATTAATAAGCATGACCTTTTTTATATATGGCTTTTGTTAGACTACAGCAATCACTGATTTAAATGTAAAGAAATCCCATCCTATGAAAATTAAGTGAAACCGTAGGAATTTTAATAGACAAACATTTTACGTTCCTTGGAGATACTAAGAACAATTTGAACTATAAATAAAAGAACTGATTTTTATCCCTAAAGAACCAATTAATTGTGGATGGGGCAGGTGAGTCAGCCCTGAGGGCATGAGAGGAACATAGCTGGTCCTGCCTCCATCATTCATTCGTGTTGTGGTAGAGGATGCAAGGGACTGATGCTCCCCCCTCGCCCCTGCCACCTGGGGTGAGGGAGGGAGCTAACTCTGCCTTTAATCAGCTGCAGCACTCAGGAAAGTGGTCCCTGCACATTGCCTGGCTAGCACAGCAGAGCTGACCCTATTGACAGTGGTACTGATGAACTGCCCCAGAAAGTGATCATGAAATATCTGACCCTGCCCCTCATCGGCCTATGGTGGTGTGGATAAGGGAGAGATGCCTTCCTGCCACCCTTCACTACTTGAAGCATTTGAGAGAGCTGGCCTTGAGGTCATGAGAGCAGAAACTCTGTCCCTGCCCCTCACTGGCTGCAGGACTAAGGGGAGTGGCCCTTGCACCTCACCTGGGCAACACAGTAGAGCTGGCCCTGATGTTTCAGATGTTGGAATGTTGACCCTGAGGGTGTGAAAGCAGGAAAATTGGCCCTGCCCCTTGCTTATTGCTACAAGGGGTGAACAAGCCAGGGCCATGCAGGAGAGTTTGTAGCACGAATCCTAATTGGTCTTAATAAAAACCCAGAGCCAGATATCGGGGTATATGCTGAAAAGTCAGAGAAACAGAGCAGCCAGCCAGTAGTTCTTACCTCTATGAAATCCTCAGCCAAAGGAGATCTGAGCTTCTGTCTCCTCCTTCCTTATATTCCTCTCTCTGCCCAGCCATATCACTTCCTGTATCCATCTCACAAGTGCTGGGATCAAAGGTGTGTGCCACCACTGCCTGGCTCTGTTTGTCTTTTAGATTGATTGAATCTTTTGTAGCCCAGGGTGGCCTTGAATTCACAGAGATCCTTCTGCCTCTGCCTCTGCCTCCCAAGTGCTGGAATTAAAGGTGTGTGTCACTACTGCCTGGCCTCTATGGCTAACTAGTGGCTTAGCTTCAAACTCTGATCTTCAGGCAAGCTTTATTTGTTAGATCACAAACAAAATATCACCATAAGTGTTCACCCTAGTGGTGAGGATGGGCTGACCAAGCCTGCAACTACCCAGGCCTAGAGCCAGTGTTATGAATTGGCATAGCCCACATCTGTCCCATCTACGATCTGCATCTGCAGGAGCATAGGAAGGGGCTGGCCCTGAAGAACCTAAGCTGCAGGATCTCCACAGCATAGGACAACAGCAGGGTATCTAAGAGGAGTCCCAGTGAGGGTCCAGTATTGGTAGTGTAGCAGAAACCAGAGGCCTTGACCAGATCAATGACTCTGCAATGTAAAGATATGAGGATAAAAGGGTTTACTGCACGACTCACTGGGTCGCAGTACAGCTTCATGAGACTTTTCCTTTTTTTCTTTTTTCTCTTGAGTTTTATTTTATTTAAGGGTTGGGTGGTTTGCAAAGGCAGAGGGCAGAAATGAAGGGATGGGGAAATGCATAGTTCAAGATGCATGATGCGATGGACACAAAGAAAAAATAAAAAGAAAGTTTGAAAAAGTACTAGTTAACTACTATTTCAGAAATTAATCACATATATTTCTGTATTTATATTTATAGGAAGACAGTTGTAAATTTAAGATAAATGATTTTAGAAATACAAACACCCCTTGGGAAATATATAACTCTAATTTTGTAAAAACTATTAAACCAAGGCCTGGGATACACAAAGATGTGCTCATTTTAATATTTAAGTAAATAAAAAACCAGCTCTGCTATACTACTATGGATAGGCTTGAAAAGAGTCTTTGGTCCCACAGATTGCCAGTGTGAAGTAATTTTGATGCTATGTTCAAAATTTGAAATATCTATTTGCTTTCAGTTTCATTTGACTTGTTTCATTCAGGGAAGTATGCTCATCAAATCTTCAGTGTATTGATAAAACAGTAGAATAACAGTAAATTAATAGTAGTGGAGTAGCTCTGCCTTTAGTGTTAAAAATATACCAAGTGATCTTAATATAGGATGTAGACTATGAATTTTTAAATGTCTATGACTCATAGTTAAAGGTAGTAAGTATGTATCTCATCTCAGGAAAGTTATATCTGTCTAAGAATCTTTATTTATACAGATTAATAGAGGCCATAAGCCATGTATCTTCAACTACTGCCATATTAGTTAATGTTCTATTGGTAAGAGACACCATGACCATGTCAACTTTTAAAATAAATCCTTTTAAATGGACTTGCTTACAATATGAGAGTGCTGGTCCACGATCATCCTAGTGAGGAGAAGGAGGGAAAGAAGGCATGGTACTAGACAGTAGCTAAGAGCTCATATGATTTGCAAGTGACAGAGAGAAAGAGAGCTAAACAGAGACAGAGATAGACAGGCACATACACACACACAGAGGGAGAGAGAGGGAGCAAGGGAGAGGAGAGAGAGGGAGAGGAGAGAGAGAGAGAGAGAGAGAGAGAGAGAGAGAGAGAGAGAGAGAGAGAGAGGATCTGGAATGGGCTTTTGAAACTGTTCAAACTTCCAAAGTACCTTTGGAGACTCAAGGCAATCTTTGACTGTAACTCATTGTAAAATCAAAAGCAAACCACATACTTCCAATATACAATGGCACAAAATAGATATTACTATTCCAAAATGGAGGAAAGGGCTGTAATGAAGAAATGTTGGACCACACAAGGTGCAGGGCCTGTTCTCCTGAGTGTTGCAGTTGCTGAGGGACAGGGGCAGCTCTTCTACCCTGATGATCTCAGTACCTGCTCTCCTGCCCATGATGGCACATGATAGATGAGTAATTGACAAAGGCATAAGTGAGCCAGCCTTGAAGTTGTGATTATGGGAGAACTATCCCTGTTACTCATCTGTCATGTGGCAGGAGAGAGTTGCCTCTCTCCCCCAACCCTTCAATGCTGGAAGAAGGTGGAAAAGTTGGCTTTGAGGTCATAAGGGCTGGAGAGCTGCTCCTGCCCCTCATCAGCTGCAGCACTAGGGAGAGTGGCCCTTGCACCTTACTTGGGTAACACAATAGAGTTGGCTTTGAAGGTGTATGTGTGGGATAGCTAACCCTGAGGACATGAAAGCAGAAGAACTGGCCCCGCCCCTTGGCATCTTGCATAGAGTGAACTCACCAAGGCAATGCAGGAGAGCTCCCCCTAGTGGTGAGGACAAGGGAGAGCTGACAGGCTGATGAACCCTGAAACTAACCATGCCCAGAACTGAGGTTATGAGTTGGCCCACCCCAACATCTACCTTATCTGTGATCTGCTAGAATATGTGAAGGGACCAGTTCTGTAGACTTAAAGCTGCAGGATTTCCACAATACAGGGCAACAGCAGGATAACCAAGAGGAGTTCCAATGAGGGACAAGCATTGACAGTGTAGCAGAAACCAGAGGCCTAGAACTAGACCAATTTTGCAATGAACACTTGCAAGTAAAAATACATGGACAAAAGTGTTTACCGCATGACTCACTGTGTCACACTACAGCTTCCATGAGATTTTTCCTTTTTTTTCTCTTTTTTCTTAAATTTTATTTTATTTTATTTTTATTGGGCGGAGGGAGGTTGCAAAGGCAGAGGGTAGATATGAAGGGATGGAGAAATGAATGGAATGCAGCTGCATGTTGTGAAAGACACAAAGAAAAAATAAAAAATAAAAAATAAATTGGACCAAAGAAAGACTGAAACCCATCAGTGCAAACTCCTGTGGGATATCAAAGGGCATAGATTGCTTTTCCCTTCCAGATGTGTTTACTGTAACACACTTCTGTCTCTTGGGCTGAATTTATAACCTGTTTGCAGTTCTCCTTTGCAAGGATCACATAGTTCTCACATTGCCAGTACACTGGGTCTCCAATTCTTCCAGCCTTTACCTTCACAGTTTCACACAATAGCCTCTCTGTGCCTCCATGGAGGGGCTCCCATGTCACATGTCTGACTTTGTTGAATTCCCTTAGCCTTGAAGTACGATTTCCACAACCTCTTATCTCTATCCTTCTTGATAAAGCCAGAACCACTTGGTCAAAGCTGCCGAGTTCTGCTGCTGATTGGGGCTGGAATATTACTCCCCCTTTTCAATTAAATTTGCATAAGCTTTCTATTATTAATGGATTCTTTTGCTGCTTAAACTTTCATTTTTACAGGTTGGGTTAGGATTTGCTGGGTGGAGTCGTACTCTAAGAGTACCACTCTCTTTATTCCACTTAGCATTGGGCTTTTCTTTAAACTTATCATCTCCTTGAACTTGGAACTTGACTCCAACATTGCATTCCCTAGTTATCATTTCCTCCTCACACGGTACATTTTACACTTCTTTTCTCACTTTCTCTTTTTCATTGTAATCTGCATAACTTTGATCAATAATAACAATGGGACACAGTCAACGATAGACTATCTTGAAATCTCCTCTCCAAATGACATTAATCCAAAACTCTTCAATTAATCCTCAGACAGATTCTTAGAACAAGGACAAAAAGCATCCACATTGTTTTACCAAAATATCATAAGAATGTTTTTTTAGCCCAGTTGCTATTGTTTCACTCTAAAACCTCTTGCGCTAGGCCTCCACAACATTGCTCTCTATACTTCTGTCTTTTATGCTCCTACTAGGATGAACTATTAAGCTCCAGTTAAAGATTTGAACTGCTTTACTAATCCAAAACCCCAAAGTCTACATTATACACATAAGAAGCATGGTCAACCCTGTCACAGAAATATGCCAGTCTAAATAATTAGAGCCTTGCTTACAGTTTCAGAGGATTAGTCCCTGATCATCATGAGAGGGAGACATGCATGGCACTGGAGCAGTAGCTGAGAGCTCACATGGTCAGCAAGTTTCAGGCATAAAGGGAGACTGAGCCTGGCATGGAATTTGAACCCTCAAAACCCACCCACAGTGATACACTTCCTCTACCTCCTCCAACAAGGCCATACCTCCTGCCAAAAGGTCACAATTCCTCCAACAAGGTAAAAATTCCTAATATTTCCATAACAGTTCCAATAATTGGGACAAATCATTCAAATATAAAAGCCCATCAAGACCATTCTCCTTCAAACCATTTCAAGTGCTAATCAAGATATTAACTACTCACATGAGAAAAAGTAACTCACTGTGTGGTGATATATTGCATACCAAATAAAGCTTACCTGAGGATCAGAGGATAGAGCCTGCCACTAGATTTAATATAGAGGCCAGGCAGTGGTTGTGCACACTTTTAATCCTAGCACCTGAGAGGCAGAGATCCATGTGGATCTCTTTGAGTTCAAAGCCACCCTGGACTACATGAGATTGATTCAGTCTAGGAGAGAAACAGAGCCAGGCAGTGGTGGCACACAACTTTAATCCCAGTTCTTGGGAGTCATATGCCTTTAATCCCAGCACTTGAGGTCTCGTGCCTTTGCTACCAGTATTTGGGAATCATACATGCCATTAATCCCAGCAGTAGGAAGGAAGTGAAATGGCTGGGTGGGGAAAGGCATATAAGGCATGAGGAGACAGGAACTCAAAGTCCTTTTGGCTGAGGACTCAGAGGCTTTCAGTCAGAGGATCCGTAGAGCTAGGATCTCGACTTCCATTCATCCTGAGGATTTGGCAGTGGTGAGAAGTTTCTCTAGTGGCTTGTTCCTTTGTCTCTCTGACCTTTCAGTATTTACTCCAATATCTGGCTCTGGGTTTTTAATTATAAGACCATTTAGATTTCATGTTACATGACTGGTTGTAGAAAGTGTGGCTAAGGCTCTTTATCACTAGTTGCAAGACATTTAAATATTCAAAGCCTACTACTTGGTATGGAGTCATGTTAAGCTACTCCAGTGGAAAGTTAATTTTATTGAAACCTTAAAATAAAAGTTTATTAATTTAAAAAACAGCATTTAGTTATTAAATTTTTCATCAAGAATGTTTCTGGTAAGCAGGAGGCTTTTAAAAACTTATATGGACTATAAAGTTGATGACGTATTTGCTGATAAATAAATAGATAAGGAAAATATTTGTATATAGTGGGATTTGACCAAACAAATTCATTTTCAGAAAAATGAATATAACTAGGAATATTAAATAAAGTGAAGGAGCCCAGTCTCAGAAAAAAAAATACCATATTTCCCCTCATACGCTGTTAATATTAAATTAAAAGTAGGAATCATGACCACAGCAGGCCATGAAGGTTTGAATGTAGGGAAAGGATTAGAGAAAAAATGGGAATAGAAAACAAAGAATGAGGCTGCTGGGACATGGAGACTTGAGATGGGCATGGAACAGGAGTATTTACAAAATCATGCGAAATTTATATGAAAATATCATAATGAAACTGATTATTTAAAAATACTAAAAAATTACTTTTGAAAATATTTCTGTAATAAAAATTAAATATGTGCATAATAAAAATGCCTTTCCAAAGTAATACCAAGTCTCCTGGATGTTGGCTTATTCTTTTGTCTCATATGATTAGTTATTTAACCTGATATGCAAGATGAATAGCAAAATACAATTTATTAGGCTGTTTGATATTATATAATGATATTATCAGAGCAAAATGATAATACATATTAGGTTACATATTCATGAATAATTGGATCAGGAACAGACATATGCATTTTCTGAAATACAGTGTTAAATTGCTTAGTCACTGGGAAGACTTTAGTGACCAAATAATCATAGCTGAACAATGAGAGGTAGAGGCTTATATCAAAGTCTAAATTAAGAGTACTTATTACTTACACATTAATAAAAATAAACTTAATTTATGATATCTGAAGGAATCTGCTCAATTTTTTGTTTTTATTTTTATTTATTTTCTCATTACAACTAAAAATCTACTATATGTAGTTGACTCTACCTGTTACAAATAAAAGTTTCCTTGATGAGGAATAAAGACTACACTTATCTGATCCATCTTAACCAGTTGCCTTGAAACAGTTCTGGATGTTGGATCATCTGGTCCATGGTGTCATTGGAGACCTTTCAGGGGGTCTTGGCTGGTCAAACCTGATGTATCTTAACCTGGAACAAATCCATAGCCTCTTGCTTCCTGTGGAAACAAAAGCAGACCCTCCTTTCCAAAGCAACATATCCTTAGATCCAAATTCTGAAGTCAAGATACCTTTAAAATATACATAGTGGTTTAACTGAGCAGCCCTTACAATCAAATATCTTTCTCTCTGTGTGATATCCATCCTTATGTGGCTTATTTTTATGTTACCTTTACTGTCTCTTTAAAGACTTTATTTTTTAAAACTATCTATTTCTTTATATAACTGTCTATCCTCCTTTTCCTCTTTCTTTTAAGCCTACTACAATTTTACACACAGTGTAAACCGTTTAAAGGTTTATTTTTGTGAATCTATTGCTTTAAACTGTAGATGACTAGGACTGAAATAGCAGCTTTGGTTGCTGGCTCTGCTCACCTCAGCTTTCCAACATGGTGGAACTATGTTTACAGCCAGCTCTGGGGGAACCATGCTCTCCACCAACTCTGGGAGGCAGTGGGTCTATGCTTCCATCTAGCAGTGTGTAGCCCAAACACCTATTTTTTTTGTACTAGCAAAAGCTATATTCACCATGCTATGTGGCTTGCAGAAACCTGTGTAACTCTGCGGGAATCTGACATGTTGCGCTCAAGCCTGAATGCTGTGGCGTCTAGCTGCCGGCATGAGACATGAAACAGGAACCTGTTTTTGGCTCCGTTTAGAATCGTGTATTAAATATTCTCAGGATTTAGGTGGAAACTTGAGGTGATAGACGCCATGTGTAGCTGAAATTTTCCTGTGTCCCACCTGGCCTGCAGTTAGGACAATCTTTCTCATCTGCCAGTCCTGCAGC
This sequence comes from Peromyscus nudipes, assembly GCA_902168325.1. Taxonomy (NCBI): domain Eukaryota; kingdom Metazoa; phylum Chordata; class Mammalia; order Rodentia; family Cricetidae; genus Peromyscus; species Peromyscus nudipes. The sequence continues at coordinate 20,892 of CABHPH010134978.1, read as the reverse complement.
CTCTTGGACCCAAATAAACACACAGAAGCTTATATTAATTAAAACTGCTTGGCCATTAGCTCAAGCTTACCACTGACTAGCTCTTATAGTTAAACTCAGCCCATTTTGTTAATCTATATGTTGCCACATGTTCCGTGGATTTACCTGTGTGTCATTACATGCTGCTCCCTGGGTAGCAGGCTGGCATCTTCTGACTCAGTCTTCCTCTCCCCAGAATTCTTCTTGTCTGTTTATCCCACCTATACTTCCTGACTGTCTACTGGCCAATCAGTTTTTTATTTATCAACCAATTCACAGCATACAGAACATCCCACAGCGGGGAAATGTAATTAATATATGGTCTCAGAAATAAACAGGAATAATCTGTTACCTGTCTTGCTTAAAAACAGTTTTGAGAAGGTAGTGGGTGAGTATGAAGAAAGGTTTCAATCATGTCAGCTTATACTGAAATACATCTCATGTCTATTTGAGTAATATAAAAATATTGAAAGTTTTCTTTGTTTGAATAAGTTTATTAAAAATAAGTTGGGAACCAGCCAGATGGTTCAGCAACTAAAAGCACCTGTTGCTAAACCAGTTGGCCTTAGTTCAAACTTCAGAAACAGCATGAATGAAGGAGAAAACCAACTCCAAACCATTGTCCTCTACTTTCCACACATGTGCCATGGCAAATGAAGACACACACATACACACACACACACACACACACACACACACACACAAACTAAAATACAATAAAATATTTAAAATGAATATCTATTTACATTTATCTTTTTTATTTTTTGCATACTATTCCTTATTAAATAGGCATTATTGTTTTTCATAAATACAAAGTTTAACATACAATTGATCTTAATAAGGTATATTTTAACAGTATGGTACAGCACATGATATTTTAGTTAGAAATTGCATATGCAAAAATACCTAGTATAGTATAAATAATATAGAATATTTTTATAAAAACTACCATCTGTTATTCTTTTATATGATATCAAGTTTTCTAGCAAACTGTGAGTTGTTCAATAATAAGAGCCAAGAAATAATTTTCTGAATGCTATATTAGTTCCTCAGGTGCTCTGACATGGCAGATATTAGTCCCAAATAAATATTTACATTAATAAACACCAATCCACAACACAATATAACTGCATTATATTATACTTCTGTGAATATAATGCTATGTGAAGTCTGTGGGGATAAACAGCCTAATGATGGTTCTTGTTTGGGAACATTTTTTTAATCGGAGAAGCTTTCAGTAAAAAGACAGGCAATTTATAAGAGAATCTGCATATGAATGTGGTACAGTGCCATGAGAAAATGGACAATGACATTTGAACTTTAAGTCAGGGACTATGATTTCTTCTTTGATATAATTCTTTAGCTATTTAAATACAATGATGTCCCAGAAATGAGTTTAATTTTACCCTTTGTATGGAACTATCTCTGTCCTTTGAGAAGAAATAGCCAAAATCTTTACTTCTCAAAATCTTTCTCTTTTTCTTTGCTGATAATGATGTGCACTCACTAAAGTCTGGGTTATTATCTAGTATGTTATTTGAATTTGAAAAGATGGTCTTATGAACAAAATGAACAAATCTAGTGTATAAAAGCTTTTGAATCATGTTGGTAAATACCATTGAATATACTGAATCAAGGACAGGTTTTTCTGATTTGCGTTTATTAAGTCTCTCTTTTTCAAAATTTTCATTTTGTACTCCTTATATTATTTGTATTCACATATCTCAAATTCATTCATTTAAAAAAACAAAAATTTGAGTTGGCTTCAGAGATGTTTATTTATCTGCCTTTACTTAAATTTCAACTGTAAATTGTATATTTATAATAATAATACAGACAATATTGCTCAGTTTCTTTTGATTGTATACCATATTTCCTCCAACCAATAGTGGATAATATGCCACCTATTCACTTGATGACAACAAAGTCCAGGAAAACACACTTGCTGCTATTTGGATTTGTTCAAATGTAAATAAGCATATTATTTAGTTATAGAAATATTTGGGAGAAAAAAATTGTCACGATTGTTCTATTCAAACTTCAATAGCAACTTTGCTTTGAGGTTGATTATAGAAAAGAAAACCTCATAGAGGTCAATTGGAAAATATAACTGAATATATATATATATATATATATATATAGTTGATTATTCAGTGTTAGTATGAATGCAAATGAACATTGGAGCCAAATAGTTTGCAATGAAAACTAGAAGAGACAGACCTATAAATAATAAATATAAGTTTTAAAACAATTATTAGAAAACAGAATATAAGCAAATAAAATCAAAGAAATACAACATTCAATGTGAGACAAGAAAGTAAAGTAACAGAAACCATGAATGAAATTTTAAAAGAGGCTAAAACTTAGGAACTATTTTTAATGACAGTTATGCCACTGAAAGTCAGAGAGAGGAGGTAGCCTGAGCAAATGCAATGAACAAAACAAGTACAGATTAAAGTGTAGGAACTAGTTAATGTAATGGTCAGAATGGAAAGTAAAATCGTTCTTGACTTTCTAATGACATCTGATGGAGATTATGAGTAAAGTAATGAAGAATTCAGATGTCATTAGAAAGTCAAGAATGATTTTAGTCAGAGTAAATGACAGGTTTAATTTGAAAATTTATTTATTTAGATTACTACAGTAAGAATGTAAACACACAGAACCAGAAGAGCCAGGATGCAATAGGAAATACTACAATAGACTCAAACCTTAAAAATACAGCATCATGAGGGAAGTGGAGATGAAAACAGAAAAAAAGTGACAATTGAGAAATGACTCAATCAGAGATTAATGCTAATACTTCTAGCACAGAGGATGACAATACAAGGAGTATGGGGGGAAAGGAACAGAAATATATGTCAAACCATTGTGGGTAAATTAAACATTGCAGAATTAATAGATTGTGAGAAGGCCAAGTCATTAGCAAGTGATTATTAAACATAAGTTTATATGTGTACAGGACAAGCTCCAAATCTTATACTGTTGAATCCGTTTTAATCTTAGTATAGAATTAAAAGGCAGTTAATACTATATGGAGCAATTTGGATTTAAAACTATATCATTGATCTACAGAGAATTCAGACAAAAGACATTTTCACATTTGATAAAATTTAAGCCTTTGTACATAATTGAATTACAAATAATCCTCAGGTCTTTGTGGGCAAAAACTTAGTGTTAAGCACAGATAACAAATCTTTACAGGAAATAATAGATTTGGCAGTAAGTTCTCAAGTGTTTCATGTTGTTTTGTCTTATACTTCGCTTTACTTAGTTTTCACTTTTCTAGATATAAGTCATATCATGTTTAAAATCACAAAATGAATGATTTCAGGTATCTAAATGTTCATTATTACTATGCATTAACAGTAGAGAACTTTAACTGGAATATATATAATTCTAGGCATAGCTGTTATTTAAGTGATGAGCATATGCACATATGTGGGGGTGGGAAGAAGGCTTAAGGAGTAGGGACTTTTGGACAGAGGTTACAGAAGGTATAATGCAATATACTTGAATAACTACATCATACTTAAATTATTGGCTATGAGAAAATTACTTTGGCCTATTCACTGGTTATGAAAATCTTACAGTTGAAATTCTTTCTTCCCTACAGTGGTGTCAAGGCAAGAATAATTAACAGTAATATTTATGACTAAAAGGAGTAAGTGAATTATAAATTGAGCAGGAATAAAAACATGGATTTCTTGAGGAATTCCTGCAGATATTATTTGAAGGTGAAAAGTAAAAAATAATTTAAATCAATATTTACCAACTACTTGATAACAATTTATGGAAAAATGGTAATTTTCTTAATATTAAAATTCTTTTAAATTAAACAAGGATCACTGATTTCTTTGTTTCTAAGGATTTCCTGTTCAATCATATGGACTTGCAAAATATCGTTTTTATTTACATAATACTCTTGGATGAAAAGAACGTAAGAAAATATCAATGGCTTGTGGAAGAATAGCAGTTAGTGGATAAATGTCACTATTGTTATCTTGGACAGTTTTAAAAACAAAATGATTCAGGTTCTAGCCATTTAGCATCCACATAATGGCATTTCTTCCTTTCTTGGACTGTTATTATTTACCAACTATGATTGTGTGTGTGTGTGTGTGTGTGTGTGTGTGTGTGTGTGTGAGGTTTGTGTGTGGTGTGCGTGTATTTATGAAAGAAGAGAGAGAGGAATTGAAGGACATTGATTTTTACTAATTCAGTATGTAAATGGCCTTCATTATTGCCCACTTTCCACAGGCAAAAGCAGTCTTATTACTTCCTTGATGCAAAAGGACTGGGAAATTCAGCCTTCTAATAATAATAAGATGACAAGAGATAAAGATTGGAAACTAAATGCCCAGAATGTCACAATAGAAAATTGTCTCATGAAATTTAATGATGTCTTCTTAGAATACAAGGCATTCCTGATTAAAGATTTTGGTACAACAACTGAAAATTTAGAGAGAGGTCTATTCGCAGGTATGTTAGTTTGTTTGTGGCAGTGTCCAATGAGGAAGTGGGTTATGACTTTAGATGTTTATTGTCTTTGCTTCATCATTAATTATGTGATTTTTTTCCTAATTCATCTGTAAAACAATCAGTTCAAGCATTTTCATTTTCAAATCTTTTTGAGATATCTTTATCTAAAGTAAAAGTAGCACAATACACATAACATATAACTTCAACTATTAGAGGAATGTGTGCATGTGTGCATGCATGTGTGCATGTATGTCTACATACAAAATTCTGATTTGAACTAATTTTCTTCTTATCTCAGAAATGTTATAGAATATGATGGACTGACAGTGCACTTAATGATTATTTCTCTTTCTCCACTTTTCTTTCTTTACTTTAGCTATTACAAATGAGTGCCTTATAAGAGAAGCATGCATATCTCCCAGGATATGACTACCAAGAAATGCTGAGTATAAATGAACAATAACATGCAGTAGTACAGACTTGTTCTTAAGCTCTAGCTGAATTTGTAGTTCTTTAAGATGTTAAGATAAACCTTTATTACTGAAAACAAAGATAATTAGATCAAAAAGGCAGAATGAAGATGAATTCTCTTCTAACATTCTTTCTCTTGCATTTTATTTTTAATTTCATTTTTATGCAAATATTTTCAATAAATAGACTAGCATAGCTCCATATTAGCTAATTCAAAATGCAATTTAGGTCCATAAAATGTCATTAAATATAAAAAACTGAGGTATTATCTGAATAAATACTAACAATAGAAGTAAATTTAATAATTTGCATTTTAAGGTAAGATTATTTAGCTTTCTAAATATTTCAAATGGATTATTTTTCTTTATGCTTGTGTTTATTTCTAAGATTCTGAATTACGGAAGTTTTATATAGAACAAACAAGATTTTTGAAACTACACATAGGGCAACATAATGGATATTATTGAGTAAATGGGTGACCAGTAGCCTGAGTTGACCTTAATACCCAGGTTCCATTTTCAGCATCCACAGGGTAGCTCACAATCATCTGTAACTCCAGTGACAGGAAATCGAATACCTTCTTTCCTTCATGACTGCAAGGTACACCCATGGCTCACAGACATGCATGCAGGCAAAACACTCGTACACATAAAAATCAAAATAAATATTTTAAACATGTAGAGGCAGTAATGACCAAGAAAATTGAGCTGTTAATTTACACCACAATTCTTACACACTTAGCAGAATAATATTGTCAAAGAAAAATCAGCTATACTGTAATGAACTTTGGAAGTTAGAGGTTGGTGTGTCTTTAATTCTTGTTGAATTTTGCAAAGAAGGATATGAAACTGATGCATGGGTCAACCTTTTACACTCAAATCTACCTTCATTTCTTCTTTATTTAAATGAAAACTATAAAGAACTTGTACCATCTGGTTAATGCAGCAGATGGCCAGTAATATTTCAAACACATCCACTCTCTCCATTACTTTATTCTGTTCAATATTTAATTTTAAACTTTTGTTTTTGAATTTTTTAAGAATTACATAAGTTCTCTATTTTATCACTTTTGCCAAATACTTTTCCCCCACTACTAATCACATGCCCCTCAAATCTCTCTCAAAATTTATGATCTCTTCTTTAATTATTATTTGTAATTGTTGTATACTACAACTGGAAAAGTGTATGATCCTAAATTAGGGCAATAAATTGTGGTGACACCAAACATATCTCTTAAAAGGAAATAATTTTTTTTTTTTTTGGTTTTTCGAGACAGGGTTTCTCTGTGTAGCTTTGCGCCTTTCCTGGAGCTCACTTGGTAGCCCAGGCTGGCCTCGAACTCACAGAGATCCGCCTGGCTCTGCCTCCCGAGTGCTGGGATTAAAGGCATGCACCACCAACGCCTGGCCGAAATAATTTTTTTTATCCTGTCTCTACTACATTTTTATTCTGAGATTATACAAAGTCATTATCATTGTGGTTTATGTTATTCTTATTTGAAGTGCTGGGAGTTGAAGATAGGCCTTGTACATGCTAGACAAATACATTACCATTGGTCTTTTTGTTTGTTTGTTTGTTTTTCGAGACAGGGTTTCTCTGTGTAGCTTTGCGCCTTTCCTGGAACTCACTCTGTAGTCCAGGCTGGCCTTGAACTCACAGAGATTCGCCTGCCTCTGCTTCCCAAGTGCTGGGATTAAAGGTGTGCACCACCACCGCCCAGCTTGAATATGTTCTTAAAACTATTGTTCATCAGTATCCATGCTTGCAGAGTAGAGACATTAATAATATATTTATCCTAAAATCTATATTATAGAACTATAATGTTCATTGAAATTCTAAACTATTCAGATGTTTCCTAAAATTTACAACGCTTAACACATAGTGAGTGTTTAAAAAAAAAGGCAGTTTTATTTTTGGTTACGAGCCTAGCCTTTAAAAGCTGAGCCAGAGTGTTCTTGGGGTCGATGTTTTAAAATTCCAAAATAATCAATAAAAATATTATGAAGGAAAAAAGGAAATTTAAAAAATATTTTAAACTAAAATGTAATCCTCCCTTCCATGTCCAGCCCTCATTTACTCTCAAATTTGTAACGTCTTTTTCTACCAATGTTATTGTTTTATACGTCTCTGTGTGTGTATTAGTATATGCATAAATATATAAATCAAATCTGCTCTGTCTGTATACTGTTACCTGTGTGTTTTCAAGGTTGATCATTTGGTATTGGATTAAATTGGGTACTCTTACCTGGGGAAGATTACTTCTGCTCTCACAATTTCTTAGTTGCCTGTAGTTGTTAGTATAGGAATGAGGTCTTGTGTGCCTTACCCAGATCAAATTAGCATGTCTATTAGTGTCTTCCATTTTCAGGTCATACCTAGACAACCTTGTTGGTGAGACTTCGTGAGTGTAGCTTCTCGGATGTTTCTAGAAGATGCAATATTAAAGCAAATTTCCTTTTTTTCTCTGGCTCTTACAATCTTTCTGGTCCTCTTCTACATTTTCTCCTGTTCCTTACATGGACAAATTGTGTTGTAGATGAATCAATGGAGGTTGGGAGCCTCAAGGTCAGTTGTTCTCTGCATTTTGACCACTTGTAGTTTTCTTTATAATCTCCATCTGCTGTGTAGGGAAGTTTATCTGATGAGGTGTGAGAGCTACACTTGTGTTTGGATATAAAAGTAAGTATTGTTGGATGATGGGAGCAGATGCAGAGACCTACATTAGACAGAGCTAGGGGAAGCCTATAGAAAAGGTAGAGGAAGAATTGTAGGAGTCTTACTGGTTGGGGACACCAAGAGAATATGGCCTAGATAGTCAACTAAGCAAGGCTCATAGGGGCTCATAGAGACTGAAGTAATAATGACAGGGCCGGTATGTGTCTGCATTAGGTTCTCTACATATATGTTGTTGTTAGCCTGAGGTTTTTGTGGGACTCTCAACAGTGGGACTTGGATAATCTCTGACTCTTTTGTCTGCTCTTGGGACCCTTTTCCTCCTACTGGGTTGGTTATCCCATCCTTGAAACAGGATTGGCTGAGGAATTGGTGAGGTGAGGTTGGCTGTGGCTTGTTCTGTTTTTCTGATCTTTTAGCTTTCACACCAATATCTGGCTCTGGGTTTGTTTGTTTTTTTATTAATGAGACCGTTTAGCAATTCATGTTACAATTGTTTTCTCTAGGATCTCAATGTGGACATAATGAACACACCCACCCACACACACACATCCACACACACACACACACACACACACACACACACACATATACATAAACAATCAGATATATATATATATATATATATATATCAAATGAAATCTGATTCTTCAAGTCTAAGGATTATACTGTATTTAAAAATAATATAAATTTAATCATATTTTTCTTATAGAATAAATAAACACAAACTGTCCTTTGAAATTTTTGTGTTTTCTTAGGACAGTAAGATGGTTTGAAAAATAATTTGATAGATGGTATTGCTTATACAACAAATATTTATTTCTAACATGTCTGGATACTAGAAATAAAAATCATGGCACCACCATATTTAACCATGGATAAAGGTCCACTTGATGTTGCAGACTACTAAATCCTTGATTTCTCACACACTCAAAAAAACCTTACTATAATCTCTATCTGAATGTCAATAACTGCAATCAGTGTGGTTCTATCATGGCTGAATTATACCTCCAAAGTTCCACTTCTCAGTACATTAGAATTTAGGTTACAATGCATAAATTTTGTATGAAAATACACAAAGTTAATTGCAGTGTTACCTCTGGTAAACATGATATGTATAATATATATAATTCTTTTAGCCAAAAAGAAGGGTGGAATTATGCCATTTTGTAAAATATGGATGGATAATTACATCAAGCAAAAATAATCAGATTCCAAATATTTTACATAGTTTCCCTCATAAGTAGAATATAGCTAAAATGTCATAGTGGGACATGGAATAAAATAGAGACAATCCAGGATATGAAATTGGATAAGTATGAAGCATAGAGAGATAAAAGTATAATAGAGGATTATATGATAAAGATATATTATGTGCATATACAAAATGTTACAATGGACCCCATTACTTTGTAATATCTTTAGATATATACATGCACATATATATACTTATACATATACATACATAAATATATTCATATACACACATGTACACACACACACATATATATGTATGCATATGGGACAATAAAAAGATATATTCATATTGGCAACTGGTACATAATGACACAAATAAATATATTCAATAAATTATTTATGTTTTTCCTATGTTTAAAGTCAATTACTGATATTTCATTTGTTATTATATTCAAATCATTTATTTGCCTATATACCAATGATGTTATCATTCTCTTTGTTTTACTTCAGTCATGATACTGAGTACTAAAAGTTTGTACCAAAAATATTTTGAATGTTCAAAGATAACACTAAAAAATCTTGATTTATGATAACATAAACATGCTACTATCATTCTTTAACTTATACTATTGACATTATATTCTTAAAAGAACTGTAATTTTTTTATTCACACAATTTCGCTAGTTCTGTGACATTAAACTATACACTTAATAACTGGGCAATTGACTTAAATATAAGAATCACAATGTTTTCAGTATTTTGCAGAATTATATTCTAAAAGACAGTTTCATTTACTCATATCCATTTTAAAACTTCTTCATCTTTATATGAAATATGATGATATAGCATTACATTAAATGAATCTTATTTCTCAACCAAAATCACGGTATTATGTTATTAGGTGAATGTATCTATATAATGAAATGGAAAGTTTAAAAAAATTGTATTTTTTTTTTTGCCTAAACTGAGAGAAAATTGACAAGTGACCAAACTTTTGATTGTGTGATAGAAGTATGGTTATTTTTAGGAGAATTAAATATTAATTCCAAGACTATGTTTTTCACAGTCTTGAAAACTATCATATAAATTGCCTATATATCTATTTTTCCACCTCCGAATCAGCAAAGCTTTCCCCAAAAAATTGTTGTGAAATTCAAATGACAGTTGACTAGCAGTGAAAACACTTTGGAATATGTGAAAATACTTCAAAATATATGAAGTAGTACATCCATTTTAAATGCACTTATCAGGTGGTCTGATAAATAATAATAATAATAATAATAATAATAATAATAATATAACACTTTGCAATTGTTATTCATTTTCATTATTTATGAAGAGGCCAAGCATCCAATATTTTTTAAATAGTCTAAAGCATCCAATGCACATGCCATATTATTTCTGCAGAAGTTGTTATGAATAAGAAACTGGATTTCTTCAGTCATTGCTTCACCAGTATTTCCCAAACAAACACCAATATTAGTATATGAAACCTAAATGAGAAAATAGTTAAGTGCTTAGTAAGTGTCTGAAGCGAAGAAGAGAATTGAGGTACAATTCACTACTGATTAAAAATATTGCTTCTTGGAGTTCTTGCACTTGAGGCCAAGTGTTTTGTTTGCTTGTTTGTTTGTTTTTGTTGTATTTAAAGTTCCTGAAGTGTACTCAGTGCTGCATACAAATCCATGCATATTATGAAATAATGTGTCAGACATCTTACATTATCAGCTATTTTTGTAGCCAAATTTATTGATGAGAAAAATAACAAGCTAAATAAAGACAGTTATGACATAAGCATTTAAACTTTAAGGTTTCTGTCCATTGAAGTTCAGTTCTATTAAATAGCAGTCACTTACAATATGGTACATGCTATGCTAGCCATGGGAATCATGCATAACCAAAACATTCTCCTATGTTCTATAAAGTTTTAGAGATGGTCAATTTACATATTGATTATATAGATGCTTGACCAAAATCAAATAAAAATAAGAATCAAATAAACAAGTAGGGAAATTAGAATTTTTGAAAACTGTAAGTTTTAAACGTATGTTTTAAAAACTATAGCAGACAACAGATTTTTACAAATGTCTCTCTTACCATTGAAAAAGCACTGCATGAGAACTTAATGCTAATATACAGGAAAGATATATCAGTACATCTGAGACATGATGACTTATGAATGTTTAAACACAGTAGGAAACAATAAGTAAACTTATGAAATATTGAGTAAACCTAGGGAGAAATTCTCCATAGAGATCTTATTACCAAGTCTTTGAAAAATAAAGCGATTAAGACAGGCAAAACAGCAAAATCAGTTCATCTATTACACTTATTAAACTGTGACCATCTTGACAGTAAAGGAAGGAGAGTTAATCTTAATACTGCTGGTCTTAAGTACTATTAAAATTAAGGACTAAGGGGTTTCATGAAGACAAATGCTTCATCACAAGAGTTTCAAGTTGTATGAAAGTGGACATAAAACATATACACAAAAGAAAAGCCTAATGTAAAATTAAAGAGAATAAAAAGATAATAGAACAAATATAAAGAGGTTACATAGATAACTGAGCCTTCCCCATCGTTTATGCTCAAAAAATATCTTGTTAAAACTATGATTTATATTGTTGGGAAAATGTAATTTCTGATCTTTGTAAAACAGACAATTCTACTGTTTGCTCTACTATTTGAGCCAAGAGGAGGCACCATGTGAGTACAAGGCAGTTTATGGTTAAGGAAGAAATCTTATCACTCAGTATAGAACCTGAGAAAGTAACAGCAACACTATATTTTATTAGTGATGAGTGTTTTCAAATTTCTTGATCCTGTAACAGCTTGGAAGAGGGACGTGATTATGAAAAATAGTTATGTATAATATGTGAGTGAGTGTATGTCTGTGTTTATATATATAATTCCATGTGTGCACCTGTGTTTAATTTTGACAGCTAAAAAGTTAGATTTAGTGTAGAACCACCCACTTACACAACCAGCTGGAACTATATGCTTCTATAATCAAACAGAATTTTGTTCCTTATGTATACCTAGAGTGGAATAAATTTTGCAGTTTAAAGCATACTAGTGTTTTAAGAATTGGAAATTCATTTTCCTTTCCCATTTAGGTTTGATCACTCGTTATAAGACTGCCCTATGACAAAGAAACAGTGAATGGAGATTACATCATTTCGGCACAGTGAGTATTTTGATCACCGGAAATCATTTACCTTCTTATATTCATTGTGTATGCTAAAAATCTGTCAGAAAAGTAGGTCCTTTTGTCTGTCCTTATAAGACGTGACAATTAACAAATTTTGCATAACATTGAATTCTACATGCAAGTTTTTGCTAAAGTCATCCTCAACATTTATGTTTTCTCGTGTTTCAATAATATTCAGTGATCTGATAGTTAAATTTTAACCAATATTCAATTTTGCATGTTATACGGCTGTCATTTCAAAGTGTTATCACTTTAGAAAAATTCTTAATAATTTTTTGAATCAGTTTACTTACCTTAAAAAGATAATAAATGCTAGCATACTGAACCGTTGTTTTTTGAGTAAAATGACCAGTGAAAGTTGAAATTATGTAGCATATAATATTAAAAATACTGATGAAATGAAATTAAATGTGCAAATGCATATTAATAAACACTCCCTATTGTTGATTTTTCTCTTTAGAAAATGGACTAATTTTAAAAGTTCCTGCTTTGCTTTAATCTTTGAACATTTCTCTTCAGATCTCTCCTCTAAAAGGCTACATATTCTACTCTGTGAACAAAAATCCCTCTGTATGTCATAGGTTAGGCATAGCTTTTCCTTTCTTGGTCTAATGGTTTAGCTCTGATGAAAGCTTCTTGGGAAAGTATGTGTTCATGATTCTGCCTTCTCTGTCACTAATACCCATCTTGAGAGGCATAGAAAGATTAAATTTCTTTTTATCTCATGTATCAATGAATAAAATAAAAATATGCAAATTGGTTCTATTATTACATTATGAGCAGTAGCAATTATAGGTTTGATTTTTTTGAGAATTTGTAGCATTTTCAAAAGCATTTAATTAGGTAAATTAAGGTTCATAAAGAACCCGTGTAATAGGGATCTAAAAAGGCTTATCCTCAATATGCAGGGAAACAAAGAATCAGTAATGTTTAACATGCTGGTGTTCACTAGGACATGAGTTGAAAGTGTTGAGACTCAAACAAAGTTCTGTTGAAAAGTTCTGTTTTTCAGGAAAAAAAACAAAAAACACTAATCTTTTGATTTTTCCTTTCACAGCAGGTATCAATTGCAAAATAGCTTCTTGGTTAAGGGTAGGAAGTTGTATCCAGTTGAACTTCCACATGGTAAGATCTTGTCAGGCCTAAACTTGTACAAGTCTTCTGCATGTTGTCACAATCTCTGTGAATTCATTTGCATAGAAATACCGAGGACCTCTAGCTCTTGGGTATATCAACGACACTTTAGGTCAGCCCTCCTCACCCACTATACACAATAATCAGTCAACACAAAACAGACTTTAGTGTGTGTGTGTGTGTGTGTGTGTGTGTGTGTGTGTGTGTGTATGTGTGTGTGTGTGTGTGTATGTACATGTCATTTGCTTGGGTAGTGTTCATTATATTTTGGGTTTTGTTTATTTGTTGGATTTTAACTTTATTTTGATTTGAATTTTTTTTGAGAGGTAGAGTGAAAGAACATGAAATTGGGTAGGTAAGGAAATATGGATGATCTTGGACAAGCTGGAAAATTGGGAAGAGCATGGTCAAAATATAGTATATAAAAGAAAAACAATTTATTTTTTATTTTTTATTTTTTTAAATTTTATAATTTGATTTAATTTTAACATATCAGCAAAAGATTCCCCTGTCCTCCCTCCTCCCGGCCCCCCCCCCCGCCCTCCCCCCAACCCACCCCCTATTACCATCTCCTCCAGGGAAAGGACCTGATAGATTCAGTCCAGGCAGGTCCAGTCCCCTCCTCCCAGACTGAGTAAAGTGTTCCTGCACAGGCCCCAGGTTTCAAACAGCCAGCACATGCACTGAGGACAGGTCCCGGTCCCACTGCCTGGATGCCTCCCAAACAGTTCAAGCTAATCAACTGTCTCACTTATCCAGAGGGCCTGATCCAGTTGGGGACTCCTCAGCTATTGGTTCATAGTTCATGTGTTTCCACTAGTTTGGCTGTTTGTCCCTGTACTTTTTTCAGTCTTGGTCTCAATGATTCTCACTCATACAATCCCTCCTCTTTCTTGTCGATTGGACTCCCAGAGCTCAACCTGGGGCCTGGCTGTGGATCTGTGCATCTGCTTCCATCAGTCATTGGATGAGATTTCTAGCAAGACAATTAGGGTGTTTGGCCATCCTATCACCAGAATAGGTTAGTTCAGGCTTTCTCTTGACCATTGTCAGTAGTCTATTGTGGAAGTATCTTTGTGGATTTCTGGGGAACTCTCTAGCACTTTGCTTCTTCCTATTCCCATGGGGTCTTCATTTATCATGGTCTGTTTTTCCTTGTTCTCCCTCTCTGTTCTTGATCCACCTGGGATCTCCCGCTCCCCTAAGCACAATTTCCCTCGACCATTGCCCTTCATTACCCACTTCACGTCTAGTTTGCTCATGTAGATCTCATCCATTTCTCTGTTGTTGGGCAATTCCTATGTCTTTCTTAGGGTCCTGTTTTCCAGGTAGCCTCCCTGAAGTTGTGAGTAGCCGTCCAGTCATCCTTTGTTTTACATCTAGTATCGTCCTATGAGTGAGTACATACCATGTTTGTCTTTCTGAGTCTGGGTTACCTCACTCAGGATGATTTTTTCTAGATCCCTCCATTTGCCTGCAAACCTCATGATGTCATTGTTTTTCTCTGCTGAGTAGTACTCCATTGTGTATATGTGCCACATTTTATTTATCCATTCTTCGGTTGAAGGGCATCTAGGTTGTTTCCAGGTTCTGGCTATTACAAACAATGCTGCTATGAACATAGCTGATCATGTGTCCTTGTGGTATGATTGAGCATTCCTTGGGTATATGTCCAAGAGTGGTATAGCTGGATCTTGGGGGAGATTGATTCCCAATTTTCTAAAAAATCACCATATTGATTTCCAAAGTGGCTGTACAAGCTTGCATTCCCATTCTGACAGGTGTAAGGTGGTATCTCAGAGTCGTTTTGATTTGCATTTCCTTGATGATTAAGGATGTTGAGCAATTCCTTAAATGTCTTTCAGCCATTTAAGCTTCCTCTGTTGAGAATTCTCTGTTTAGCTCTATAGCCCATTTCTTAATTGGACTGTTGGGCATTTTGATGTCTAATTTCTTGAGTTCTTTATATATTCTGGATATCAGAATATATAAAGAACTCAAGAAATTAGACATCAAAAT
>CABHPH010134977.1:11924-27919 GCA_902168325.1 Peromyscus nudipes | reverse complement strand
AGAGAGAGAGAGAGAGAGAGAGAGAGAGAGAGAGAGAGGAAAGGGATATTTTAGCTCATGTTTTCAGAGGTCTACAGTCTATTATAGTGGAAATGGCAAGGCTTCCTCTGTGAGCTTAGGACTGTGTGACAAAGGCTGTACATGGTGAAACACACCTTTTTTCTTTATTGTACTAAGAAATGTTTTATTCATTTTACATACCAATCACAGATCCCTCTCTTTCCTCATCCTGCTCTTCCAGCCTTCACCCCACTTCATCTAACCCCCATTCCCTCCTACAAGAAGGTAAGGCCTCCCATGGGGAGTTAGCAGAATCTGGTATATTCAGTAGAGGCAGGTCCAAATCCCTCCCCTGGGACTCATGGATCGCTCTGAGAAGGGGAAATAGATGAGATCTTTATGAGAAAACTGGGGATGAGGGGTGGGCAATGGATGGAGGGAATGGGGGCTTAAACACACTTTTAATGCCAGCTTTGGGAAAGTGAAAACACCTGATGTTGACCTCTGGCTTCCATAAGTACATGCATACATGTGGACTTACAGCTGCACACACACACATACACACACACACACACACACATACACACACACAGAGAGAGAGAGAGAGAGAGAGAGAGAGAGAGAGATGCACACTCAGACAAGAAACCTAGGACACAAAGAAATATATACAGCAAAGAGATAGTCATGTAGTCATAATGAGGCCACTTTAGCTCTTAGAGACAAAAAAATGCTAATATTTGGCGTGATGGCTGATTATGCATTAAACCGATAGGGGCTTCATGGCTTAGATCAGTAGAAAATCAGAGGAAAGCCAAAACATAGAATTTTACTTCTTAAAGTCACATTAACTGTTATTCCCTTCAGTAACTTCAGAGTGTTGACTGTAACTACTTCCACACAGTGGGGCTGTTTTGTGGTTGTTGTGTTGTTTCATTTTTTTCCCCTTTCATTGGGACAAAAAGTCCCCAGATGAGTCAGCTACTCTTAATTTTGTATTACTATAATACTGACCACTGTGCTGTCAGTACTGACAGTTATTGCTTTCTAATATAAATTTGTATTTATTTTTAATGCAAGCAGCTATAAAGTACTTCTTACTATGATAATTTACAAAACCATTTTAATTTATTTTAGAATGTTCTCAAGGATAAGAACTACTTTGTCATCTCAACAGGGTTGAGAGGCACCATCTTTCAATTCTTCTGCTTATACATTTCAAATGCACTTGTAGGTTGCCTTAAACCTTTAAATAGTTTGCTTTTGTTGTAAAATTATTAAAGAGAGTTTATTCACTTTTTATATTTTATGTATTTCAAATGTATATTTATAAATGCTATCTGGAAGAAGTGTATTAAATTTTGTATAATGAGAACATTTATAGACTTAAAGCATTTTCTATGACTATAAGGCCATTAATTCTGTAACAGGCTATAGAAATATGCAAATTTTTAAATTACATTTAATCACTATTCATATATTTCATTGTAACTTTTAAAAATGTGTTTATAAAATTTAGTAGCATTAGTAAGAAAAATCCTATTTTTCACTTTGAGAATAATATGGGGTTTGTTTTATTCCTTTGCCTATATTTCTAGAGGATATTTTAAGCTTTATCTGCTTGATTCTGACCAAATTTACATGAGTGCATCAAATTGAAGAAGTTATATCAGTTCACTTCTGTTATATTGTCATATATAGTCTGCTATGTAAGCACTTATAACACAAGAGCCTATAACTCAGAGACTTCTAGAATGTCTGTAATAAATATAATTGTGTAAAACTTTTAAGTTAATTTGGATATTAAAATATTAGTGATTTTATTTACAGTATATAGAAGCAAATTAGAAGTGAAGATGGAAGGGCTAGAGTCCTTGATCTAGATTTTCTATCAGATTCTTGCTCTGGTGATTATTTATTCATCTCCTTCCTCAAGATGTTAAATCGTTCAAGTTTACTGTCTGCATTTAAAGATGATCAAAATAATAGGTCCACTATTTGTGGTGTTTGTGCGGGTAGACAAGATACTATTTGGTAACCATGTGACCCAGCTCTACAACTCCTGCTATGTATCCAGAGGGCTCTATATCCTACCACAAAAAATATATGCACATCCTTGTTTATCAATGCTATATTCACAATAGAAAGGAGGTTGAATTAGGCAAGGTGTTCATCAACAGATGATTGGATAGTAAAAATGTGGTTTCTAATGCAACAGAGTTTTCTTCTCCAGTAAAGTAAAAGAAATGAAATTGTGAAATGTATTGGAAAATTGAGGGATGTGGGGAAAAGTATTTGATGAGGTAACAGACTCATGGAAACACACAGAGAGAAAGAGAGAGAAAGAGAGGAGGGGTATAGGACATGAAAGCATGAGCGCAAAGAAGAGTTAAGGAAACGGAGGGGAAGAAACAAAATGTGAGTGATTTGAACAATAGTGGGGCTAAATTGTACAAAGGTAGGAGAGGGATGGAGGAGAAGAGGAAAGAGAGAATATATTTTCAAATGTTGTTTGAAAATGCCATAATAAGTAACTAATACTTTGTATGCTCATTGAAGCATAGAAACTTTTTAAAAGTATATCTTCTAGTGTCTGGCAGAAAAGTACTTATTTTCTATAAACTGTCATTTTGGAGTTAGCCGGTATCTAGCTATAAGATAATGAAATTATGGCTTACACCTTTAACAATTGGAGAATGTGCATATGTTAACAAATTAACACATCAATGACCATCTAAAATAAAGACAATAAAACCAAATCTAAATCATTCAAAATAAATACGAGAGTGAGACCATTCACTCTTCCATGAGCATCAGCCTGCAAGTTTGAAACTTGAAGTTTTATACTGCAAGGCTTATACTCGAACATGTTTTTGAGTACACTGACACACTCTACACAATTGATTTTAACTTATTTACACATTATGTAAGGAATTTGGATTACCTAAAGTCATATTATGAAACACTTACATAAACCATAACAGATACATATTTATATATAAAGTTATAAATTAGTATATATATAAATTAACAGCTTGATAAGTAGTATATAGTACACTGTATTTTTTTTTATTGGAGTGAACATTCTCATTTAACTACTATACCCACCTACGGATCTCAAGTGCCCCAGCATCATCCTTTCCCACCTAAAATTAATGATGCCTATTTTCTTGATTTTTCCATATCTTTCAAATTCATGTGACTGAAAATGTGTATTATTTGTATCTGATTCCTATTACTAAACATCATGTTTGTGATCTTCCTCTAGGTTTTCCCCATCTTGGTATGGCATTCACTTTCATTGTAGATAGTATTTCAAAATTTTTGCATAAGCATCCACAATTTCTTTACTCATTCTATTCTTCCCACAAGGGTATTGCTTTCTGAATTTGTCTATTAAGACTGCTAAGACATATCTTCTGAGAGGAGGCATGTGCATATTCTTCTGTTGGGTTTATACCTAAGAGTAGAAAAGACCAAGTCAGAGGATTCTGAGGAATCCTCAATTCAATCTGTGACTGTGCTTAACTGAGTAAGTACTTACTAAGAAATATATGTCAGTAGAAATGGGAATTAGTCACACTCCATTTTACAGGGAAAAAAAAAAACAGTGACCTGTGTGTAAAGTGATTCCTTACTGGATCTAGGAAATACCAGTCATAAAAATAGGAGTAAAACCTGATTGAATGTCCACCAAACACATCCACTGTGCTATAATTTTTTTAGAATAAAAAGAAAAGAAACAAAAACTGTGTTCTCATTTTTCATAGACTGCAGGATCGTGTAATATAGTTAAGAAGACAAAAAAAATTAGCACAACCTGATGATCTCATAACTCACTAGTCTACTGGTTTATTCTCCTAAATAAAAGATGCATGAGCTTCAAGCATCATGTAACAATGTAATAATCATGTAATCATGTAATAATTTCCAAAATGGGCCTTCCTCTGGAGAAGGAAGTTGAAACTGATAGTGAAGGAATGAAGAGTTAACCATGGAAAGAGAAAGCAGAAGGGCTTAGCAAACACAATAGTATGCTCTTAGAACTTGATGGTGAGGAGACTGGCTGTATTGAAGGATCTGAAATGGTAGGTGTAAACTGATGCTTTTCTCTGTTCCCCCTCCCTGTCCCATAGCTGTTTCCACATAATCACTCAGAAGCTTATATTTATTATAAATGTTTGGCCGATGGCTCAGGCTTATTACTAACTAGCTCTACATTTAAGTCAACCCATTTCTATTAATCTTTGTACCACCACGTGGCCCATGGCTTACCTGGCTTACTGGTGCTCTGCCATCTTGTTCCTTCAGTGGCTCCTGCTGGCTGACGACTCTGCCCTTCTTCTCCTGTATTTCTGTTTGGATTTCTCCCTGGCTCTATCCTGCCTTGCCATAGGCCAAAGCAGCTTTTTTATTAACCAATGGTAATAAAACATATTCACAGCATACAAAAAGGTTATCCCACAGCAGGTAGAGAACATGAGATTACAAAGCAAGGCAGAGAATAGCTTTTAGCCATTGCTACATGTAGAATTAATCCTATGAACAGAAAACTTATAGGGATATTTGAATATAATGGTACACAAAGGCACACAAAAGCTGCTGTGTGGGGAAAGTTATAAATGAGGGCTGTGTATTTCAGCCTGAAGCACATTTTAGGGGGTGTTTAGAGAGAGCATCTACTTGATGAGTGGATGAAATACATCAGTGGAAATCGCTCACCCATCAGTTTGAATTTTACCACAATATTTTAAATTTCTTTCCCATTAGCTTTTCTACTGCTACAGACACTCTTCGCAAATTTGTTCTGGGTTTAGTTTATTATCCTGAACCTAATGAAAACATTTCATCTACATAGAGCTGTCACTAAGATGTCTGTAAGCGTTTTGTTTCAATATAACAGTGGGGAAGAGACACTTAACAGCATATGTAATCAGAAGGAAATGTATCTTGTCTATAATTTAAGATGTGTTTCATATACAGCTTGTCTCATTTAAGGTCTGATTGATTCATGTATTTTCTCATCAGGAACTATTTTTTGAATGACTAAAGAAATTGACATTTTTTTGTATGTGAGTATGTGTATGTAGCTGTGTGTTCATGTTTGTGTGTGGCGGTGTTGCATGAGCATGTTGCATGAGTGTTCATACAGAGACCAGAGGTCAGCCTCATGTGTTATTGTTCCAGAGCCATCTACCTCATTTGTTTGAGACAGAGTCTCTCACTCCCTAGCCCAAAGGCTTGATGATTCCTGTAGGCTGGCTGTTCACAGAAACCAGGGATCCACTCATCCATCTCCTGAGCCCTGTGATTAGAGAAATATATAGACACACACTGACTTTACATGGATGCTTGGAATAAAACACTGGTCCTTCATAGCTAGCACTTTATTGACTGATCTATCTTCCCAGGCCCAAGATATTGTTTTATTTTATGGGTTTTTCAAGACAGGCTCTTTGTGTAGCCCTGGCTGTTCTGGAACTTGCTCTGAAGGACTTGTTTTTAAAAAATAGAAACCGAAATATGAAACCAAAGTATATCTTTATTTTGCTCTACTTAACTCATTTTTTTCTTTTTAAATTAATTTAGCCTCTTGTGACTAGATTAGGTTTTCTGGAAATGAATCTTGCCTCATATCACTGACAAATACAAAGCTCACCTCCAAATACATACTGCATGGGACTCCAGGGCCAACCTTCAGTGAACTCACCCGGAGGACACCACTTCCTTTCCCTACTTCCCAGAATGCTGGCTTTACCACATCAACCAAACCTATTTACTTCCTCGTTGTCCTCAACATCTGATCCTTTGTAAATAGAGAATCTCACTCTCACCAGCTTGAGACAAATTATCATTCCTCCAAGCACTACTTGTCTCTAAGCTAAGGTTAATCCCTAATACTTCAATTAAATCTCCCATATATACTCCAGTTCACAATGACTGCTCACTTCTCCATTAACTTTCATTACAAATAGCAGTGATGTGAGTTACTTTAAATAATTAGTGAACTGGTTTGGAGGATAAATTTTAAAATCATTAATAGAAGTTATTCTCTCCTCTCTCTCTCTCTCTCTCTCTCTCTCTCTCTCTCTCTCTCTCTCTCTCTCTGTGTGTGTGTGTGTGTGTGTGTAAGGAATTTTAATTTTTCATTACATACTTAAGTGTCTGTATCACAAAACTGTCCAAGCAGATTCTCAAAAAATGAGGAGGTTAATTAATTGACCAATTGATTAGAACACTCTGAGATGTTTTATTAAGCATGATTTAGCAATCTGGTTTGATTGTTGTTTTCAAAGTTGTAACGACACTAAAGGATAGAAGCATTCTACTTACAATGTTTAATCTTTCTTTGTAATCCTGTCAAATATTTTCCAGCAGTTAGAGAGAAAGCCAAAGATTAGATCTAAACTGAAAGTCACTGAGCCATTTGGAAACTCAAAGCTATTGAAAGAGGAAAAACAAAACACTGCTAAAATGAGTCCCACTCTCACAGCAATTCTGAAGTAGCATATGGCTGAATGTACCCTTGTGATGTTTGTTTATGAGATCTATGACTGAATATAAGCCACAGAAATGCACATCAAGCTGTCCTCCTAGGGGTTGGATAGAGGGGTAGATGGGTAGAAGATGAACCTGTGGGTAAAGCACTAATTGTTACAACCTCAGTTCAGATCCCTAGAACCCAAATTAAAAAACAGGCAGGCATGCAATCCAGCCTGTAATCTCAACCCTCAAGAAATTCCCTGGGGTATGTAGCCAAATCAGGGAGCTCTGGATTCATTTAGTTGGGCCTTTCTCAATATGTAATGTCTAGGAATATTGGGACAATTATCCTATGCCACCTCTGACTTATACAGATCCTTGCATATACATGCACCTGCACACATACAAGTGAACATGTAAGCATGCATGCAAGCACACAACTCACATGCATACAAGTCATGCAGTAATTTGAAGAACATGCAGGATTCTACAAAACTATTTAAAAATATCAATTTAGGAATTAATTCATATGAAAACATGGCATACATCTTAGGAAATATTCACTTACCATTAACAGTAATATATGCCTGAGATATCTGTCTATATAATACAATACACCTATTCATTTAATAGCGACAGACTGACCACCTGCTATATTTTAAAGCAAAGTTAAACTGGAGACCAAGCTTGAAAATCTCCTAACACACAAAATTAATTAGACTTTAAAAGTGGCCTTAACTATATTAAAACTTCAAATATAAGCAAAATTAATTTGTATCATTTCTGGTGAAGGCTTATGACAGACAAAAAGAAAACTTGAAACCTGCCAATCACAAACAATCAATTAATATATTTGTCATTGTGTCACTGAAGACTTTCCACTAAATCTGAAATGACAAATTTATAAATATAAACAGTCAACCTTTCCATTTCTTATCTGCCCTGAAAATTGTTTCCTCTGGTGCTTTGTCCCTGACATAGTGACCTCTTCAGGTTCTGTCTTTCTTAATTTCTGATTTTTTTTCTTAATTAAGTATGTTCCTTAAACCAATGTTGTGGTTCAGGCTTTCTTTCTTTTATATATATCACAGAAAAACATTAGCTATTTGTTAAGTATGCAACAGAAAATAAGAGAGAAATTAATACTGGGATTTATAGGCAAGATGTAAGGGCATACAGTCATAGAGAAAGAAAGACAATGATAAATTGAGGCTACTTTATTTACAGGACATAGTAATGATTTAAAGAATATTGATTGTCCACACTGAAGGCATTCTCTGAAAAAAATGAAGCTTAACCTAATTTCCAAAAACAAGATGGCCTTGCAAAGAGATAGTTTTCATTTTTAATTTATTTTCTAAATATAATATGATATTTTATATTTTCTGAGACCACAACCTGCCTTTTCCTCCCAGATGAAAGCCTCTTCAGCAAGATGATTCTGTAATGTGGATAACTGTTTTTGACTGCATCTGTATGTACAGGAAAATTACTAAAGAGGATACTATAGAAGATTTAAAGAACAAGATGCAAGCCATTATGGCTCATGATTTTTTTCCTATTCTGATCTTTGTTTCTTCCCTAAAATTTTCTGATTCCTATAGCATGCACTTTATTTTTCTAAAAATGATCTAAAAATTAAATTATTAGACATAAATGTTGTAAAAGTTTAATAAAAATAACTGTGCTAGGAGTGCATGTCATTAATAACAAAATTTTACCCTTTGAAGAACTGCATTGGTCACTCTTCCATTACTGTAACAAAATACCTAGAATACACCAATTTATATTGAAAAAAGCATTTGTTTTGACATAGATTTTGGAGGTTTTTGTTCATGACAAAATGGCCCCTAATGCTTTCAGGCAAAATGATTTAATATATAACATATAATATATAATATAATACATAATATAATATGTAATATATAGGATGTAATATATAGGATGTAATATATAATATATAATGACAGAAGACATGGTGTAGTGGTTTGAATAAGAATAGCCCCCATAGGCTCATAGATTTGAATACTTGGTCAACACACACTCAAAGTAGCACTATTTGAAAGGTTAAAGAGATATGGCCTTATTAGGGTATGTGTTGCTTTGGTGGAGGAAGTATGTCACTGGCGGTAGGCTTTGAAGATTTAGAGGCCCAATCCAGGCAGAGAAGCTCTCTCACTCCCTGTTGCCTAATGATCTGTATGTAGACCTCTTAGTTACCATGCCTGCTTCATGCCACCATACTCCTCACCATAAGGATAATGTGCTAAACCCCTGAAACTATAAGCAAGTCCCAATTAAATGCTTTCTTTTATAAGAGTTGTTGTGGTCATATAGTCTTTTCATATCAATAGAACACTGACTAATACAGAAGTTAGAGTAGAATATTGCTGTGACTGAAATGATCATGCTGATAGTTGGTAAAGTATGGACTTCGGGACATTGGATTAGGAAAGCAGTTGAAGGCTTTAAGTGAGGCTTAGTGGACCAAACTAATAGAGTCATAGAAGGCAGTGGTGCCAAGACCAAGGTAGATCATGACAGCCCAGCTCAAGAAGTTTCAGAGGAGAAGAATATTAGTAAGTGCCCTAGAGACTGTTCTTGTGATATTTTGATGAAGAATGTAGCTACTTTCTACACTTGTCTAAAAATTCTGCCTTATGCTAATTTGAAGAGTCTTGGATTAGCATTGGCAGAGGGGATTCCAAGATACCCAAGTATTGACTGTATTACTTACTAGTGGCTACCTTTATGCAAATCTCCAATGAAAAGGAGCAAGCTGAGCAAGCAAAGATATAAAATATATGGTTGGGGGAGAAAAGGAGCACCAGGAAGTGTAATGGAGCTAATCCCTCTGTCAAAGGAATACCAAATTTGAAGAAAAGCCTGATGTTAAATGGGATAAATGTTGACCTCAGGGCAAGACACCAACTAGCTAAACTCCCAAATTGTGAAAAGTTAAAGAAAGGCTTAAGCAATGAGGGAATGATCAACAACAGAAAGCTAATACAGATGTAATTGAGCAAGAGGGCCATGTTCCATACCCAACAAGCAGCAGAACTTGGAAGCTTTGGTCAAGTGGTTATGGTTTTAGAGTCAAGGATACAAGAAAGGGGTTGTGGAATCTTGCCTCTTCGGTTAAGGAAAGCTACTGAGGCCGAGAATGTGCCAGAGGTGTCCCTGGATGGGGACTCAAAGATAGCATTTTGTGAACCTGTAAAAGTGAAGCCTAGATTGCCTTGGAAACCTCAAGATGTTGGAGATGCCAGAGTCATGGGATATCTGCTGAGGAAAGCTGCCAACAGGGTATGGGACCAACCCAAAGAGAGAAGTGTGTTATTGCTAACAAAGCTGAAAGGAGTTGGAGATCTGAAAACTGCTTTGACATAAGAAATGGAGATTCATGGTTTAGATTTTTCCCTGCTGGTTTTAGGTCTTTCTTTGGTCCAGTGTTTCCTCACTATGCCCCCTTTCTGCCCTTTTGGAATAGTAATGTATATTCTGTGCTATTGAATATTTGCAGTATGTGATCTGCTTTTTTTATTTTGATTTTATAGCGATTGTAGTTAAGAGATTGCTTTAAGGCTCCAAGGAGACTCTGAATTTTAGACTTTTAAACATTGTTGAGACTGTGATAAACTATGGGGTCTTTTGAAGTTGAACTGAATGCATTTTTGTTTATGGTATCGCTACAAGCCTATGGGGACCAAAGAGTGGAATGTAATAGTTTGAATAAAAATGGCCCCCATAGGCTCATAGATTTGAATGCTTGGTCACTAGGGAGTGGGATTATTGAAAAAGATTACCAGATGTGACTTTGTTGGGGAGTGTGTGGCCTTGGTGGAGAATGTATGTTGCTAGGGTAGGGCTTTGAGGCTTTAGAAACACAAGCCAAACTCAGAGAGAGGCTCTCTTTCTGATACCTGTGGCTCAGGATGTAGAACTCTTAGCTACCATGTCTGCCTACAAGCTGCCATGATCCCCACCATGAGAATAAAGGACTAAACCTCTCAAACTGTAAATAAGCCCTAATTATATACTTTTCTTTATAAGAGTTTGTGTTCCATGGTGTCTCTTCACAGCCATAGAACATTGACTAAGACACACAGCCAGGGCCAAAACCAAGGCCAAAAGAGCATCTCACAATCTCTTTTGAGGTCATACAAATGACCAGACTATCCACTAGTTCCCAACTCTTAAAGTTCCTATCACCTAGTAACACTGCTAGCTGTGGCCAAGTCTTTGATGCAGGGTTCTTGGGAACACTCCAGATCCAAACTATAGCAGGAATGAAGCTGCCTATCCTTATGAAGATTATAATCCCTACAGTTTCCCAGGATGTTTTCTCAAACACTATGATTTCATAAGCTGTATCAGTGACCACCCAGAGGGCAAGATAAAGTGTGGGGGAAGAGGACAAGTCTGGACAGAACTCCTAGGGCAGCAAGAGTTTTATATGCCCTACCCAACACCCATAAAGAAACTGACACTGTATGTTTTCTATTTTGGTCAACTGATGGATGTTTAATGAGAACAGATTCTTAAGTATTGAAAAGAATCTATAAGCCAGCATTATCATTGATTCAATTTATCCATCACCCAGTGTATCCACAAACATCATTATCTTAAGGGGAAATAAGGGAGGTGAAAAATGATAAGATCCAGATATTCTAACATGATTGTCTTAACTTTCTGGAACAAACAAAAATAAATAAAAACAACTAGTCTATTTTATATAGAGAAGACTGAGAACACAGACATGCAGAAGGTTTAATGCAGAGTTTGTTTGTGTGAATAATAATGTGTTTCCCACTGGATACAAGTACACTATGTACCATCTGCCTCATGAAGTGGTTGTGTTTTCACCACAGCCACTTCAGTTGTGCTTGTGGAACCACTGTACCATTCATCTTCTCTGAACACACTTCCCTGGATCATGCTAAATACAGTCTTAGAATTTTATTTACTTTGATATTTCCTTTTCAAGTTATGGTGTGATAGCATCTTATCATTAATGATGCTTAAGATTTTTAAAATACTGTTTACCCATAGATTTTTCTAGTTTTCCAAAGTTTGCAAAGCCTTATTCCTGCAATACATGGGGATGATCAGGTAATACACAGATTCCATGGAAATAAATCTTGTATATGTTGCTTGCTAGAAGAAAAGAGATCATCATAGTCACTTCTGGTTGCTGGTTTTATATATATATATATAACATTGGCCACAGTTTAGATGGACTCTGTTCTATTTCAGTGATTCATCTCCAACTATATTAAAAATATGTGCATAATCTAATAACATTTCTGCCAAATGAGAACTAGTCAAGACTTTGAAGTAAATGCAGTTTCATATAAGGTGTCCGCTGTGTGTATTTGGGTTATACAGCATTAGGGGAGGGTGGTGCATAGATAGGTAAGGAAACAAGAAATTGTTTGTCATTGAAAATTGATTTACTCAAATGTTTTGAACAAATTTATTCTCCAGGAAATATAGAAAAGATACATTTTCTCACTCTAACCTGAAGCTATAAGAAGGTTATTTGGAAAACCACAAAAAACAGAAATGCTATCATGTTTCACATGAGCCCTTAAGAAACATCCTTCCTTTAAATAAATTTCCCTGAGTTGGATTTAATTAAGTTTAGAGTAGTGAACTT
Source organism: Peromyscus nudipes (assembly GCA_902168325.1). Taxonomy (NCBI): domain Eukaryota; kingdom Metazoa; phylum Chordata; class Mammalia; order Rodentia; family Cricetidae; genus Peromyscus; species Peromyscus nudipes. The sequence continues at coordinate 15,780 of CABHPH010134977.1, read as the reverse complement.
AGGTACAAAAGCATGAATGCAGATTAAATTATTGTCTAGACGAAGGCATCATAATATTTTCCCTTGCAGCTGCATCCTGCTTTCAATGTTCTCACAGAAAGATCCACCTAAATCAAATTTCTGATAATCAATCACACTGTAAATGCACTGAGTGAGTTTGTTATTGAAAAGAGTATCCCGGAGTGAATTGAAAAATAATAATCCTTGGTGACATTGCAATCTTTAACTGCCTTCGCTGTTATATAAATCTGTCTGTACATTAGACAAATCTGCCTTAAGAGATGTCTTCTCAGAAATGTTGAAAGGTCTGTTAAAAATAGAAGGTTGTTTATCCAGCCCCACCTCTACCATCATTATGTGTTAGTGACATTTCTGGCTCTGTATCAAATACCGTAGATAATTAAATTAACAAGAGATAAGGTTAAATTTGCCTCAAACTTCAGAGTTTCTTATCTCTTCTCCCCAAAATCCCCTTAATTTTGTCTCTAACGGAGTGGATATCACAATACAGGTGTGTATGATGTAGCAAAGCCTACTAACAACTGATTAGGATGTACAAGTGGTTAGGTGAACAAGTAGGAGAAATGGGATGGGAATGGAGACCACCATTCTCAAGTATATGCATCCAATGATGGGAAGACAGCCCACTATCATTAAATATCAATCCAGAAACTAAAGACTTATCCAAATATAATTCTTTAGAGTACATCCCAGACCCAACTACACTGCTCTCTTCACCTGCACAAAGCCCATGAGGAACACAGGTCCAGATGAACGAGTTAGATTTCGAACTCACAGCTGTTAAGAGAACATTAGAAGGGACATGCTGCATACTTAAGAATTATGTGACTTTGGGGAGAGTTTCAGGATGCGAGACCTTGTTGTAGGTTGAATATTCTCAGGAACTTAGGATAATTCTATGATTTTGTTTTTTTCGGGGGTGGGGGGCTATTTTCTTGTTGTTTTAAGTGATTTTTAAATGATTTTTTTAAAATTTTATGTGTATGTGTGTTTTGTTTGAATGTATATCTATGCACCATATGTGTGCAGTGCCCTAGGAGGGCATCAAAAGGCAATGGACCCAATGAAACTGAACTCCATATGGTTATTAGCTTCAATGTGATTACTAGGCACTGAAACCCAGGTCCTCTGCAAGGGCAGCAAGTGCTCTTAACCATCACTGAGACGTTACTCCTCTCATTTAGAGATGAGAAGGCTCAATCCCAAAACTGTGATGGGCAGGGAAGCAGCAGGCTCTCACACTGGACAGGAAAGGGAAGTGTTTGGCAGGTTAGACAGTATTATGTGTGGTGTTGGAGTGGTCTTTCTCTTGTCTTGCTTTGCCATGAGCATACATGAGGACATGCTGTGAAATGCTCAAGTAGGCAATGGGAAAATCAAGTCCTGACAGAGACCATAACTAGCAGAAAGAATGCCAAATTTTTGCTTAGGGGAATCACATCAGACCAGCTGCTGGATGCCAGTGGCAATTTTTCTCCTTCTTACCTTAAATGCATGAAATCTTCTGGTTAGCATTTCACAAAATTTTTTTTACAATAATTAAGTCTGTAGAAAATATGAAGAGATACATACTATCATATCTATTAGTATTTATTCATTTATTTATTCACAGACAAGTTCATGTATGCATCTCTTGATGGTCCAGAACTCACACAGATCCGCCTGTCTATGCCTCCTAACAAAAACATACTGTCATTTTAAAAACATAACATTTTCAAGTTTGTGTGCTTAGTTTACTTGAGCAGGACTCTCAGTGTGACCCCCACTGTTTTTATGCATTGATGCAGTGCATTTTCATCCATCTTATTCTTGAATGTCTCATTAATTCTTCATTTTCCAATACATCCTCACTTCACAAATGCATCACCTGGTTTGCATAGACCCCAATTTCTCAAGTTGGAAATTATGAATTACTATCAGTCTAATTGTAAATCCCTTCATCACAAGTAACCTCAATTCACAAATCATCAAAAATATGGATCCTTATTTCTTGTCAGGTATATCTTTTGTGACATTTTAAGCAACTTGATTTCCCAATGAGTAATACCATGTTATTTATTTAAAACTTGTTAATCTTTATTGAGTACCATGTTGTATGTCCTATGATAACCACTGATAACAGCTCTCAAGCTGTCCTTTCACTCCAATTTGGTGGTCCACGTTGTACTTCGGAGATACTGTGTATAGCTTTAAGTCTCAAAAGAGATGCAAAAATAGTGGAATTGAACACAGACAACTTTCTGAGCCCAGTTCCTGAAGCACTATAAAATTTGGGATTATGTATTCTGGAGAACATGCAAAACTCTAATATATCATGTTTTAAATATTTCACTAAAATTGTTTTATGGCCTTTTGGATAAAATTTACTTGCCAGGAACTGTGATAAAAATAAGAAAAGCTTCACAAGCGTAAGTGTTGTCCTTGTACAGGGGCCAAGCTATTCTTCTCTGCGTCATTGCAAATATGGTATATGGCCTGTCAAAGCAAGCATTCTTATTCCTAAATTCCAATATTTTACATTTCTACATGAAAAACTATATATTACAGAGACCATAAACTAAAACGAGTTTAGAGAAGAAGAGGACGTATGTTTGAAGGTATACATTGCTATGCAGAGATTCAGAGAGATTTTGCAGGTTTGTATAACTCCGAACTCTCTGTGTCAAAATTCAAACCTGCCGTTCAAACACAGAGATAAACTCAGTTTATCAGAAAAAGGATACTTGAGATGGAGGACACAACTGATAGAATTACTGCATCCAAAATCAATATAGAAAATAAAAATGAGATAAAAGCACATGGCCACAACAGCCAAGAACTCTGGAGAATGATCACGAAAACCAGGACAATAACCCACAGAATGAGAAAAGAAGCTGGAATAAATACTAGAGGCATAGGCAATTTAGTCAATGAAATTACAGAGGAAATTTTTCTAAATCTAAAGAAAAAAAACCCATAAATCCACACATAAGAATCATTTAGAAACTCAAATAGTCAGGAACACAGAAGACTCTCTCCATAATACATTATCATAAATATGTCAAATACACAAAGCAATTAATAGTAAAAGCTGTAAAGGCAAAATGCCTATTCACCTACAAAGGTAGAAACATCAAAATAATATCAGACTCAGCATCAATAACTCTCATAGTAAAAAGAAAAAAGACAGTCTCAATAACAAAGCAAAGAAATGATGAAATTCCATCAGTACAAGCTGAACAAAAGACAGGAGGGAGTCTGCTATATTCAAAGCATTAAACCAGCAAACATCTGAAACTGATAGGGAAGAAAGATTAAAAAAAACAAGTAAACAAACAAACAAAAAACCTTACTGCATCCAGCCAAAAGACAACCAACAACATTTTTAGAAATCAGTAAGCATGTCAATAACAACCATAACATAAATGGCCTCAATACTCCACTTAAGAGACACAGGTTGGCTGGCTGGATTAAAAAATACATCAGACGGGCCAGGCATTGGTGGCGCACGCCTTTAATCCCAGCACTCGGGAGGCAGAGCCAGGCGGATCTTTGTGAGTTCGAGGCCAGCCTGGGCTACCAAGTGAGCTCCAGGAAAGGCGCAAAGCTACACAGAGAAACCCTGTCTCGAAAAACAAAAACAACAACAACAAAAAAAAATACATCAGACTTTCTATTATGTCCAAGAACATACTTTACTGAAAAATACACCCACAGACTGAGAGACAAAGCATAGAAAACAAGTCAAAGAGAATTGAAAACACACTGGGGTAACCTTTTACAATGATAATGAGCTATTTCAACACCTTCATCTAATCTTTAGATAAGTTATCCAAATTAAAAATCAACAAAGAAA
>CABHPH010134977.1:0-11824 GCA_902168325.1 Peromyscus nudipes | reverse complement strand
CTCTGTGTAGCTTTGCACCTTTCCTGGATCTCGCTCTGTAGACCAGTCTGGCCTCGAACTCACAAAGATCCGCCTGGCTCTGCCTCCCGAGTGCTGGGATTAAAGGCGTGCGCCACCACCGCCCGCCTTTGTCTGTTGTCTTAAAGTCAACTAATAAGACAGGCATTGACATGATCCTTTTAAAATAATGCATACAACTCTAAATTTTGATAGAATTATTCATGTAGATTAAATAAATATGTAAAGAGACACTTTCTCCCCAATATTATCAGAAAACCAAACAACTTAGAACTTTAGAAGTCTCTACAGAAACAGCAAATTTCTGAGATTTTAATAATTTCTTGTTTAGTTTCAGCTAACATGGCTTAAAAAAGATCACTAGGTCACTAGAGTTAATGCTCCTCCATTATTTTCTTTTTGAAAACCCTGTGCTGTCTAGACTGACCCTGAATTCTCAATACTCCTGTCACAATCTCACAAGTACACAAATGACTTCCATGTACCAGCATGCTCAGCTATCCTCCAATACTTTCTATATCTGGATCTAGCTAGACTTCATCGTATAAAGATTCTAAATCAGTCACCTGTGTTTGCTGAACCTAGTTACCTAGTGCATTTACAGGGGTGTATTGGTATAACTATGATGCTGTAAGAAGATCCTTAGGAAGCTGGAGAGATGGCTCAGCAGTTAAGAGCGCTGGCTGCTCTTCCAGAGGTCCTGAGTTCAATTCCCAGCAACCACATGGTGGCTCACAACCATTTCTAATGAGATCTGGTGCTCTCTTCTCACCTGCAGGCATACATGTGGGCAGAACACTGTGTACATAATAAACAAATAAATCTTTTTAAAAAGGTTCCTTGGAGCTGGGAAATTCATGAAAAAGAAAAAATCAACTTTTCACATTTCTGGAGGCCAAGTTGTTAAGAATGAAGGTATGGGAAGATGTGCAGGGTAGTAAGGGCTGCTGTCTCAACTTTTAATATCTTGGTTTGAAAACTGCCTTCCAGAAGGGAGGCACCCCATGTCCTTACAATGAAGGAGTAAGCACTAATGTATCTACGAGGGTAGAACTACTATGACTGAGTAACTTCCTAATAATCTCATGTCTTAATGTTAGTACAGTGGGAATAAGTTTTCAAATGAGGTTTGGAAAGACATAAACACTCCAAGAAGTAGTAGAGTTTCTTATCTTTCCTTTTCTCGTGTCCCCCAAGACTACAGAATTGAAACCCAAACAGGGTGAGCAGAGTACAATTTTAGTGCTGTATTTTCTGGAATAGCACTGAAGGGCATCTCCAAATAAAGAGCACTAGTGTCTCCATTTGTCTCACTAAAATTAAATAACAAAATGTTTATGCACTGCCTGGTTTCCCACATTGTTTTACCCTGTGTAACACTTTGTAGCAAACTGAATCTGTAGCTTCTAAGACCTGTTGTTGGACTGTGGCCTGGAATAACAGCTAATTCTTCGTGTGAAACATGGTTACTCTAGTCCATTTATGCACCACCATCTATATAGAGGAGAATGGGAGATGCAGTGCCCATTCTTATTAAATGTGCATGTCATAGGCAATAGGGTCTCCAAATGCACAACATACCTGCAGACTGTGTTTAAAAGCCACGGAACCAATGTGTTTTGAATTGTTAAAGGCAGAGATTGATGTTTCATTTCTAACCTACATGGATTAGGCTTTAGGCTTTTGAAACAATAAGTTAGCTCTCCAGATCTGTTCCATTTTTAGAATTATTTTTATACTTATTACTTCTAAAAATTGTCAGCTAGTAGTGGTGTTTCATGCCCACATTTCTCTTCTATGCAGGAATTTTATATGGCTTGAGTTTGCATGTGTCTTGTGCATTCTAGAGCAAAAGTACATCCACGGGCAGTCAGTCTATTGTGCCTAGGCAAAACTGTTTATTTGATGTGTTCTATCACCTTTGACTTTTACAGTCTTTCTTCTCTTCCATGAAGATCTCTTAGGCTTAGTGTAAGAGGTAGGATATGTATGACCTATTTAGGACCATTGTAGTAGATAGCTCTTCTATCTGTGACCCTAGAGTTGTAGCAGGCAACTGTCCTACCTACCTATGACCTTGAAGAACCTGGCCCTGGAGCATGACCTCAGGGGTACTCTTAAGACCTGAGACACACATATACCTTACTCTTCTCTCCCTCATGAGCTTGGATGCTGGGACGGAATCAGGTGGAAGAACAGCATGGGACTGTACTTAGGCCTTCCAGGACCCTATGATAAATCTCCTGTTCTGTAGTGAGTCTTCCTTCCTAGTAAATTCCTTTACCCTTTAAGCAGACTCTGTGAATTTCTGATAATAGACCATCTTAGTTACTTTTTTATTGCTATGATGCAGCATCATTACCAAGGTACTTTATAAAAGTTAATTTGAGACTTAGAGTTTCAGAGGTTAAGAGTCCAAGACCATCATGACAGGAATTATGGCAACAGACAGGCAGGCATGGTGCTGGAGAGCTTACATTTTAATCTACAAATAATAGGCAAAGAGACTGGAAATGGTGGAATTCTTTTGAAAACTCAAAGCCTGCCCCCAGTTACATATCTCATCCAAGGCCACACCTCCTACCTAATCCTTTCCAAACATTTCTACCACTTGTGGACCACATATCCAAACACAAAAGCCTGTGGGGGAACCATTCTTACTCAAACCACCAAAAGGACTGAGCACTCTACAGTCTTTTATTTTCTACATATTGACTAGTTAAGTTTTGTGTGTGTGTTAATTGCCATCTACTGAAAAGAGAAGCTCCTCTGGTGATGGTTGAGAGATGCTCTAACCTATGTGTATCGCAACAATTCATTAGGAATTATTTTAATACCATGTCACTTAGTAGAATAATAGTATTGGGTTATCCCCAAGGATGTATGACCTATCTAGGCACAGGTTCTTGGCACCTTTATTGGTGCCAGGTATGGGTTCCAACTCATGAAGCAGGCGTCAGATACAATCAGAAGGTGGTTGGTTACTTCAATAGCATCCATGCAACTTGTGCATCATTGAGGATATTTTGTCAGGCATGTCATTGTTATAGTTTGTAGCATCCAAATCTGGGTTTGGATTTATTATATGGACCATGACTACTCTGATGACTGGATCAATGAACAGAAAGAAATGAATAAAACATATTTTTATTATCACCAGAACAGTAGTTTAGATATTTACTCAACAACTTCTGATTCAAAAGAAGTGTCTGTCAATGAACTTTAAGATTTTCAGAGCACAGAATATTTTTTACTATTTTAAAAAATTTCTTATTTCTTAGTAGAGAAATTTAATGAGTACACTAATTTTTAAGATCACTTAAAACACTTTTGATGATCTTACATATAGTTTATGCATTCAAATTGTAAAAGCAATTAAATACATCCCACATTATCAATGAACACAATAATTTGGTAGGAGAAAGTACAGTCAACTGGGTAATCCTTCTATAATAAGACCCACCAGTCCCTCACTTAAACACAGAAGGAAAATAAAAACAGAAGAGAAAGATATCTTCCTCACAAACACACAGATGCTATGAAATTGATTAAATGGAGGATTTAGAACTGTGAAACAAGATTGAAGAATAATAAAAGAGAGATTCAACCAGAAAATTTCCCTGTGTTGCTTTCAGTAAGGGCCAATAGGAAAAGGCAGTATTGTACCACCAGGCAACTGAAGCCTACTGCCTACTTATAAACATCAACCATGGTAAATGTTGAGTAATCCTGTCTTGAGAGTTAACTTTTTAGACAGTATTTCTATGTATTAGTGATATTTTATTAAGTATATGAGCAAATGAAGACGTTGGAGAATGAGTGGTATAAAAAAATACAAACAGTTGACATAAGTTCTTATTATTTGAGTGTCTATATAATTGTCATTTACATTATATAGTAAATCTACATAAATCTACATGAGAGGAGTAGATTGGAAGCTAATTCATGTATCATAATCCCCCAAACTAAACATTATTATCTCTGTTAATTATACTTAAATAATTAAATAGCTATAAATGCACATTAAAATATTTTCATCTAAGAAAATGTTTACCTTGATTTGCAATATTTATAAACAAATCAATTCCTTCCTTATTTGTTCAGACTGCTTACTCTTCATTCTAAGAATACAGTGGTGGGAGCAGAGAAAGATGGTGGCTGAGTAAGAGCTGCAGGGACTGTTTTAATAAGACACAAGAAAAGAGCCATTTGTGCTCTTTTCTGATTTCAGAAGAGTCAAAAGAATCAGGTAGGAGACTATTGTCCTGATTTGATACATCAATATAAGGAGCTACACGGAGACTGTAGTACTGTAGAAAGCTGAGGAGTGAGAATAATTAATCAGTGCATGATTAGAAAGAGAGAGAGAGAGAGACAGAGACAGAGACAGAGACAGAGAGGTTTAAGAGCAGCATTAGACTTGCAATTTAGCATTAGGCCTGGAATGATGTAACATGGCTACCTGGATTACTCTGTGTGCAGTTACTGCAGTGTTTGCATTCTTACAGTGCATCACTGTATGTCAGCCACACGATAAGGCATCCAGGTCTGACTCATCCTTTAGGGGAAGCTGGGGGTAAGATTGATTATTTGGAATAGCATAACACTATGCATTTAGATGAAACCTGAGCAAAAGTAACAATCAACAAAGCACATAGAATACCTCTGTATGGGAGAAATCACTTAGAAATGATATGTTTCAAAAGATGTTGTTATTTAGAGTTGTAAAAATGAAACAGTGGCAACACTCCAAGAAATAACTCTAAGCAAATAGAACTAGTTTAGGAAGTCTGAAAAAGACAAGCACTCCAAAGCCACACACACACACAAAGACAGGGACAAACACTTTATTCTCCATCACAGATGAGGTTAGAGGTCAACAAACATCAACATTTGACTAAATACAGAAAAGAATCTACGGAATAAGGCAAGAGAGTCTGCCTTCATCCTTACAATCCACATAGTTCTGATATTCTTGTCTGAATAATCTAGTAAGGCACAGAAGTAAAGCACAGCCAAATTGGAATTGAAAGGATCAGACTGACACTCTTTGCATCTGACATGATTTCACAGACAGAAAAACAAGATAAACAAAAATATCCACATAAAATCTGTTACAACAAATAATATATTCCCAAAAGAAGCTGTGGAATAACCAAATAAAGCTCAGTACCATTGCTGGCTTTCAACAGTGAATTAAGCAAAATTGAAATCAAAAGAGAATTCTGCTTATAAAAGATACAAACAAAAACATCTAAGCTATCCCCTTTATGCTAGTTGTAAATCAAAAAAGAAAAAAAATCAAACCATAAATGCAAAAAATACCCACAATGAAAATAATATAACAGAAATTTAAGAGTGCAAAGACATCTCATGTTCATGGGTGGACAAAGTGATATTGTTAAAAGATTTATCTAACACAAAGCTCTTTATGGATGTACTAAAATCTAACATAATGCCTGTAAAAATGCCAATAAATTTCTTTACAAAATCTGGCTAAAAAAATCTAAAATTTATATAGAACTGCACAAATACACACAAACATACACTGAAACATGCACACACACACACACACACACACACACGCACACACACACAAGCAGAGGTAACCTCTGCCAATGAACAAAGCTGGAGGCATTATATAACTTGACTTCAAAACATACCACAAAGCATTTAAAGCCTAAACATCATAATATATACATTAAAAAAATGAGTATAAGCCAATTGATTTGAATAGAAATTCCAGGGGCAAGCTTGTTCATTGACAGTCAAATGGTTTTGACACGTTTCCTGAAAATATATGGTAGGAAAGGGGCAGTCCTTTCAACATATGGTAGTGGGAAATTGAATGCATCCATGGTGAAATATAAAAGTAGATCTTTATATCTCATTAGCTACAAAAATCAACTCAAATACATTAACGCTTGAATGTAAGATCTGGCACTATGCTATTATAAGAGAACATGGGGTCAGTTTTAGTAGATTTCTTTTCAAGATCCTGAGAGCATAGAAACAAGTAAAAATAGACATAGCAGATTGTACTACACTAAAAAGGTTTTACAAAGCAAAAGCAACAGTCAAAAGGGTAGAGCAAATACTGCAGTATGGTAGAAAATACTTAATAAATGGTAGGTTTGAAAAGAAGTTATGTTTAGACTTCAAAGTAATGCAAAAAGCTTAATAGGAGTAAAAGGCAAATAAAAGGCAAATCAGAAACAAAATTGTATATCAGTTGGACACAGTAAGACTAGCTAGTATCAAAAAATCTAAAATAACCTGTGCTGGTCAACATGTGGGGAAACATGAGAAAGTGTGGGAAAGAGGGTGACTATGATCAAGATATATTATACATAGGCACAAAAATATGCCATAATTGAATCTACTGTTCTTTACATTAAACATATATTAATCATGAATGAAAATAGACCCATAGTAGAATATCATTTGAACTATCGATTCTTGTAGCCATATAGAAAACATATGTATTTTCCTCCAACGACTTAAAATGATAGCTCCAACAATTCTATCTTGGGATTTTAACTAAGTAAAATTAGAATGTCAAACAGGCATCTGTATCCCTTGTCCATTGCAACACTATCCACAACAGTCAACAAAGAAACAACTTCACTGTCTTTCCAATGGCAAAGGATTGAGTCTAGGTTGGGCTAAGGGGTAAGATACTGTCTCAAAAAACACAAAGGAAATCTGAGGAAATGGCTCTAGAGTGTGAGCACTTAGTTTACAAGCACTTTAATCATTGATCATTGAGCTACAGCTGGGAGCCCAGAATCTCAAGAAAACTCTAGGAAGGGAAGTGGCCCACCTGTTATCTCTTGTGTGAAAGACAGAGACAGGAAATCCTGAGAGCAGGCCAGCTGGCCTGACTAGCCGAAAAGCTAAGCTGAGTTCAGGAAAAACCTTACCTCAATATATAACATGGGGATTGACTGACCCAAGTACATACGAACACACATACATACTCATATGCATACCACACACACACACACACACACACACACACATAAATTCAATAATGTGACATATGTAAGAGAATAATATTTAGTCATCTAAGACTGATGAAGTCCTATCATTTGCTACAACATGGGTGCTACTGTTGTGCCCAGATTGCGACCCCCAGAGAGACCACCTAAGACGAGCATGCCAGAATGCAAAAGCAAGGTTTAATTCGGGATATCCAAATACAAGCCTAGGCAGGGACTTCGTCCAACAGATCCAACGCAGTGGAGGCTGGAGGAAGTGCCCACCTCTTGCAAGCTCAGTTTTTAAAGGCAGAAACCACAAGGTTACATCATTTAGGGGTGCTAGTACGGGTACAATTCTGATTGGCTTGCTTCTAGGGGCTTTCTAGAAATCATGGCTTAATCTTACTTCTAAAGGGGTGGTTGCCCGCCACCATTTCTCATTGGCTGCCCTCAGGTGGGGATATTTCTGTGGTCAGTTACCCTGGAAACCAGGGAGAGGACATTCCATAGTCGGCAGTCATTACCTCTTGACTACCTTGTGACTCTGTACTTTTACACTTCCTGGTTTCTGGAATCTGGACTGACTGGTTTTAATAACTCATGGCCTGTACCTAAAAGGAGAAGCCTCAGGCCTTAGTTTTAGGGTGAAAGCATTTTGGTCTCACACTACATTAAGTATACTAAACTGAACACAGAAACCAACAATTCATGGTCCCCCAAATGCAGCATCTGGGGCTAGGGCAATGACTCAGCAGTTAATAGCATTTGCGGCTTTTGCAGAGGACCCAAGGTTTGTTCCCACATTGGACAGCTCACTGTAACTCCAACTACGGAGGATCCAGTGCCCTCTTGTGGTTGCCCTGGATACCTGCATTCACACTCCCATACTGACACTGACACTAACAGAGACACATTCACAGAAGCAGACACACACACACACACACACACACAGGCAGACAGACACACAAACAGACAGACACAGATATTGATACAGACGCAGACACAGACACTGAAACACATACATAATTTAAAATAAGAATAAATTTTTAATGTAGAATTTTAAAAAGTCAGTTTTCTAGAACTTGAAAATAGAGTGGTGGATATCAGAGACAAGGGGAGGGCCAGTTGGGGAACCATTGTGGGAGACTTAGCAATGGATAGTTAATTATACTTTCGTAGAAACAGGCTCTGGTAGGCTATCACAGACTAAGATGACTGCAGTTAATATCACACTCCTCCATTTTTAAAAGGCTAGAAGAAAGGATTTTTAAAGCTTTTACCATAGAATAATGACAAATATTTAAGGTAATAAATATGTCTATCCTGACTTAAGCATTATGTGTTTACTATAAGAGCTATAGCATTATATGGTACCTGAATAATAGCCAATTCCTATTTTGTGTATTAATTAAAAGAAATGTAAAAATAAGTACAAATTGTTAATTGCCATGTAAAATTATTCATTAAAACAGCTTCTCTTAATAACTCATTAATCTTTATAGATTTAATATTGATTTTCTTTGAGTTATTGCACATTATTCAGCATGAGACAGTAATTTTTCACTTATATAACAAATGAAATTATTCTGTTATATTTATGTGAAAAGTGTTTCCTGAAAATACATTTAATTGCCTTGATATAACAAAAACATTTTTTGAAAATAAATGCCACCAAGGATTTTGTTACTTATATTAATTACATAATTACACAATACTAAATTGTCTAATACAATATATTTAACAATTTGAATATATGTGATATCCACTTGGTGAATTTGTAGATTATGTACAAATTACTAAAATACCTATATTCTACCTAATTGAGGATTTGCTATATTAAATAATATAAAAGTGGGATATTTATCATGTATACCTTCTAATATTTTTAAGATATTGTTTTTAACTTTAATTATTTAATTATGTGTATTATGGATATATGTGTATATGCTTGCTTGTGCACATGGGTATAGTTTCCATGAAAACTAGGAAGTATAAGAGCTGGAGTCATAGGCAGTTGTGAGCTGCCCTACTAGGTGCTAGGAAATGAACTTGAGTCTTCTGCAGAAGTAGTACATGCACTGAACTGCTGAGCCATTTCTCCAGCCCACATTTCTAATTTTAAATTCAAGATGATGTTATTTCAAAAGATACATACCTCAATATAAGAAAATAAGAAAGTACTTTATTAGCAAAAAGAGGAGAGTACTTCTTTCCATTTGTAAAACTATGGGGAAATTCAGGGTGAAAAATGAAAATTGTTATTCTTTTTACCTTGCATTTTCATTTTCAGAAAGGAGAGAAGGAAGATAGGAGGGAAAGGAGACCTTGGGCACAGAAAGGAGAGTAGAAACATATGACAACAAACAACTCTGTTTAGAAAATACTCAATCCTTTTTTCACCATGTATTATCCTCACCAGGAGGGTGAATATAAACTTTCAGGATTTACTATAAATCTTATTATTAAAACATAGCTAGATCATCATGCAAATGAAACAATTTTATTACTGCTTAGGGTAAAATAAGAATTATTTAAGAGACTTATGTGCTACTTTAAGGAAATTATTGAGTAGGTGACAGGTTTTTTAACATGGGAAAATTGAAGATATCCCGCAAATGGCTGAAGTTTTAATAAAAACCTAACCTGTTACCAATCTTTCCTTTAGAACTTGGTATGAGAGAACTGGAGGTCATCATGTTAAATGAAATAAGCCAAACACAGAACGATAATAGCTACATGCCCTCTGCATACTTATTGTTGGCATGTTCCTCTCTGTTTTTCCTCTCTCCTGCTTTTTCCCCCCTCTGATACTTGACTTCGTAGTCAGGTAAACTGGATTGCTCATCTCTTTCAGTTCCTGTATGCTCACATCAGCTGGGGAGTTGTGTCAAGCTTTTTCCTAATTTACTCTTTCTATTTAAAGGATTCTATTTATTTCTGTATCTCTCTGCTTTTGTTGTCTTCTTGTTGTGTTGAACTAATTGTTTTCCACATGCTGTGTATAAAGTTTATCATTTTAGTAACAGGATAGCTTTCATATATCCTATTCCACCATTCCCAGAAACAAAAACCCAATGTGCTTGACTTGTAACATGTGTTGTGAATGTTAAAAGAAGAAACACAACTGAACGAATTCATACTTTATAGAGGAAATACTTATGTATCAAATTCATGATAAATATGATAGAGGAATATTTACTATTGTTTGTTGGCTCTTGGATTTAAGTGATAAACAAAAATATTAATATTCTATGCTTATAGACAGCACCAAAATTCTCCTCAAATTAAGTGGTATAAAATATTTCTCACGGTGTTCTTGATACCTCCGGCTTCTGCAGTCCTTCCTTCGCCTAATGTTGGGTTGTGGGTCTCTGCAGCTGCTCCCATGATCAACTAAGAAGGGCTCACAGAGGCTCACAGAAACTGACAAACACCAACCCTTGATGGGTCTGAGCTAGGACCTCTGCATATGCCTTGTGGTTTTGTAGCTTGGTGTTCTTATGTGACTCTCCACAAGGGGAATGGAGCATCTCCAAGACTGTTGTCTCTGCTTGGGATCTTTTTCTTCCTACTGGGTTGAAGGAGGTGCCCGATCTTGCTGTATCTTGTTGATCATTTTTGGTGGATATCCCTGGGAGGCCTGCTTTTTTTTTCTTGGGGGCAGGAGGACAGAAGGAGAGTTGATCTGAGGAAGCATTGGGGTAGCACTGGGAGGAGTGGAGGGAGGGAAACTTCAGTCTATACATATTGTACTAGAGAAGAATAAAACTTAAAAACCAGAGAAGAATCCTAAATAAAAATCTGAGGTACTAAAGAAACTGGAAAAAAAAATGTTTCTCCACAATGTAAATGCCCATTTCAAGGGACAAACTAAAGAATAGAAATTAAAACTAAAGCTGGAAATGTGGTACAATGGTAGAACCCTTTCTCTTCCCTCCTCCAAAAGGAGAACAAAAACACATACACATACATGCACTCACACATAATGCCTCTACAGTCAAATACACACAAAAATTCAGTTCCTCTTTCTCTAAGCAGGTTTAAATATTATTCCAATATTGGGAATCTTAGAAAAACGAATTATTATTTATTAGATGTTTACACTTACGCAGCTAATTAAAATTAGTGCTCATGAAACAATATTAAAATAAAAAGGAAATGTAAATAAATGTTCATACATTGAGTGTTTGTGATAATAAATTTTTAAAATGAAAATGAATTATCCAAATTTCTATCAAACATTTTTTTAAATATTCTAAATAATTCTGTATAGTTTTATTTAGACCATGTTGAAACTTAAGATAGAATGTAGATGGTCGTTGTTGGTTATATTTTGTTGTTATTATTTTTGTTCTTTTGCTTTTTTCAAGATCTTAGACATTGTCAAGAATAAGTAGTCAATAAAAATGAAGACACTGGGTAAACAGATTGAAAGTGGACACAATATTTAACCCCTTCTGTAGATGTAACAGTCTAATTAAATAAGAAACACAGAGCCAAATGGAGAATTAAAAGACCAAGAGGTCAGAGCAGTAGCTAAGAGCTGATTCTAAAAAACCTTTCTTACCCTTCGCTGCTGCTGTCGTCCTTCCCCTCAGAAAGAGACCTGCTTCCGGTGTATCTGTCTTTTTATTGACTTTCTGTTCTGCCTTCTCATTGGTTGTAAATCCACCCACATGACCTCCTCGTCACTGCCTGTCTATACAGACCTCCAGGTCTTCTATGGTTGGTATTGAGATTAAAGGTGTGTGTGTCCATGCTGGCTGTATCCTTGAACACACAGAGATCTGTCTGTCATGTGATCGGTATTAAAGGTGTGTACC
>CABHPH010134976.1:14931-42340 GCA_902168325.1 Peromyscus nudipes | reverse complement strand
CCAGCTAGTAGAGCCAGGAGCCCCACAGGAGGCCATGAGAACTTCTCCAAAACACCAAGGAGGAGGGGCCAGAAGGACCTGAAATGTGGGATAATATCAAGTGTGGCCATATAAGAATGGGGAGAACATTTATCCAAGCCTATGGGCACTATTGAGTCAGCATGGATGGAGGATGGTCATTCTTGGCCAAAACTTGCCTAGTGGATGCCAAGAAATGGACTGGCTGAGAATGATGGGTGACATATGTCTGTCTTCCCAGCACTGGGGAGGTAGAGGCAAGAGAGTTCAGAGGTCCAGATAAGCCTGACATTGTGTGGCTCTATGTAAAAAAAAAAGGGGGGGGGGAAGAGGGGAAGAGGGAGGGAGGGAGGAGAACAGAACGTCAAGCCAACACTGGCTGGGAATAGGAACAGGCAAAGCAGACCCTGGTCCCATGCTACTGTCCTGGGAAGTCTACTTCGTTACAGAGGCCACCTGACCCATAGTGTCTGTCTGGCTGACCATCTATCTCTAGACTTACAAGGCGGAGTGACAGGCTGGAAGGGAATGGAGCACAGCCGATTGAATCAAAAGAAGAAGCTGTGGGCACAGGGCCAGAGAGTATTTTGGATGGGACTTTTTTGTTTCCAGTGTCCTATGGAAACCAGCTGCAATTCTTTTTTTAAGTACCATCCCAGCTGACCTTTTGAAAGGAAGGATTTGTATTTCAATGGGAAATCTGCATTTCCACTCAAGACAGAGGCTCAATTTTCTGTCCTTGGTTGTTCTCAGACAAGCCAATTCTGGGGGTGGGGGTGTCAATCTGTAAATTTGCTCTGAATCAAAGACAGGATCACAAGTGTCCAGAGAGTGGCAGCCTAGAGGCAGTCACCTGCACTGATGGAGACAGGAATAACTGTCTTCAGTTCACATGAGAAGGACATCTTACAGTAGCCATTCCTAAACTCCTGAGGACACACAAAAGTAACCAGTAGAGAAGTACTAGGGAGGAGACTAGTATTTCTATATACACAGACAGGCATCAAATGGCTTTTGCTTCATAGGGGCAGAGAATGAAGTAAATACTCATTATATTTAAAAAAAAAAGGAAGAGATAGGGTTTGAGAAATGGATAGAAGATTGGATACATGGGTAGATAAGTAGATAGATGAGTGGATGGGTAGATAGCTTGGTGGGTAGATGGGTGGGTGGGTAAGTAGACATATAGGTAGGTGAGTGGATGGGTAGGCGAATGGGTAGAGAGAAGGATGAGTGGGTGAATAGATAGATGGATAGGTGGATGAGCAAATGAGTTAGATAAGTGGGTGGATGGATAGGTGGATGGTGGGTAAGCGGATGGGTAGTAAGTAGATGGATGGATGGATGGTTGGGTAGATATACATATTTGAGAGTAGATAGTTGAGAACATGACATAAAATTGCATTTAATTTTGCATCCATAGCATAGTACTAGAGAAAGGAAAGAAAGTGACAAGTAGAGAGATTAAGGAAATGTGGTTGCCACATGACTCCTCAGGCTTCTACCATGCTGACCAATGGACCGCATCATATCAGCAAGTGGATGATGACCTCTGCTGAATACGCTGACCTGGAAGCAGGAAGCTATGATGCTGCTGTCACTTCAGAAGGTGCCACTTGCCTGACACCTAGACCCTAGTCATCTCTAGGAAAAAGGCACCTGTTGAAGCCAACACTGAGATTTACTGTGGATTAGGAATAAATCACAACCTTCAGGGTATGCAAGAAAGAGGGGCCAGGGCTCACATTTGCTCTGGGGAGCTCAAAGCATATGAGCAACAGAGATCTGGCTCAGCTTAGTGGAAGTTCTTAGCCAACAGGACACAGTGCTCCAGGGCAGGTGCCTAGGCACCAAGCCACTAAGGTCTGAGTCCCACTCTACCACAGTCTGCAGAACCTGGGGCAAAAACTCGGGATTTGGGAAGTTCTGAGGCAACTGACTTGTGAGCAGGAGTTAATAGCAACACAACTGGTCCTTAGGGAGGGGACATATGGAGACATCAGCCCTCAGAGGCCGTAGGTTCAATTCCTGGCACTAGAAAGGGGAGGGGAGAAGAGAGAGTCAGCCTGTTCATTAACAGTAAAAATGACAAGTGCAAGAGGGAGCTGATAAGGCTGGCTCTGCTGGGACAACCTGGAGTCAGCACATGGGCCCAGAAACCCATTTTTCAGGGACAGTGTGCTCTGTGCCCTCCTGTTGCCATGGTGACCTGGGCGTGCTGCAACCCATCGTCTTGGGTGCTTAACTGGTTAAGAATCAGGAGGGAGGAAGGGTGGCTCGCATCATCTATTCTTCAGGAACATCTTGAATTTCTTTTCAGAGGTTTTGCTTTCGTCCTCCGAAAGAAAACAACTTATGAGGTGCAGAACTTCCTGGCTAATTAAGACAGCTATCGCCACTCATATCCATGATGTCCAAAAGAGGGACTGGGGGTGGGGCATGACCTCCCTTCTGCAACTGTCCCCAGTTTACAGTCCACATCCAAGAAGCTCCTGCCCCCATCCCTGCCTCTGGCCTCGAGGGAGTTCCCCCTAGGACAGGTTTCTCTGGGCACACTTGGACACAGAAGCTGCTGTGGACAGAGAGTTCTGGGGCTGCTCTCTGCAGCCTAGACTGAAAGATGTTGAGTCTCTGTGTCTCCATCAAGGGAGAGACAACAGACAACAGAACATAAACTCCACAATAAGTGAATACCAGGGAGAGGGTGAGGAAACTGAACGAGCTTTGTCTCTTTCAGAGGTACCCTCAAGAGCTAGACCAAGGTTCAGTCCCGACTCATATCCAGCCAGCTGCCTGTTGAGTGGCCCTAATGACTTGCTTAACCTTTCTGTGCCTCTGAGGCAGGAAAGGGTACATGATCTTGTAGTCTTTCAAATCCTTAAGATCTTGAGAGATCAAGGCTGAAACTGGCTGGGCGGGGCACCTTACTGATGCTTGGTCTGCATTTTCCAGAGAAGTTCAGAAGTCTCCTGGGCCAGCAAGGGAATGCTGTCCTTGTCACTCAGTGGGACTCTAGGAAAGTCCACAGACAGGAGCTGAGAACTAACTGGCAGTGTGGGGCAGGGCTCAGCATCCTTGGGCATGCTCACAGTCTGGGTGAAGATGCAGGAAAGAAGATAGATGTGGAGCCTGACACTCAATCATTGTCCCAGCTGTGTCTACTGGAGCCAGAATCAAATGGTCCCAGTCACAGCAGGGTGACGCCCACCCCTGGGTGCAGAGCAGTAGGGTCCTGACTAGGGAAGTGACTTTTGCGAAGATTCCTTCTTGGCCACAGCTTCCAGTTGCCCCATTAGGAGTCCCCACCACATCCTCAGGCTACTTGGTTTATCTTCTCTCCTGAACCAGACTGTCTACCGGGATGGGGACATGGGATCCAGATCCAACCAGTTATGGGCATGGCACCTGATGAGAGAGATGCAGCAGCATCTCTAGACCCAGCTGAGCCTGCTAAGCTGATGGATGGGACTGGCCCATTCTTTGCTACCCAAGAAAGACAGTCCTGAGGAAAGGGGCAGAATTAGCTGGGAAGATGGACCCCTGTGACATCTTTGATCCAACTATGCCTGACAATGTCTCTTAGCCCTCTGTCCTCATTGTTGCAACCAAGATTCTGCCTCTTCTAACTAAAGAGCTCTGGTCAACTGCACTGTGACACAGCTGTCACTCTGTCACACACACTCCACCCTGGGAAACACTTACATCCAAGCCAAGGGGCTGCAAGGTCAAGGAAAGAGTCAAGGAGGTTTCAGCACACACTCTTTTTCCAACCCCCACCCAGGCTCACAGGTGCTAGGAGGACACAGTCATCCTTTCCAAAGTCCCCATAGCCATGGCCTCCAAGAGTATGACCAGGAGCCCCTCCTATACTTGCCCAGGGCAAGGAAGGGAGGAAGGAAGAAAGCATTTAAACAGTTGGTCTCTCTAGAAAATATACAAATAGGGCTGGAGAGATGGCTCAGAGGTTAAGAGCACTGGTTGCTCTTCCAGAGGACCTGGGTTCCAGCATCCACACAGCAACTCACAACTGTCTGTAACTCCAGTTCCAGGGGATCTGACACCCTCACACAGACTTACATGCAGGCAAGACACCAACACACATGGAATAAAAATAAATTTAAAAATTTTTAAAAAGAAAGAAAATATACAAATAAAAGCATGTCCATGACCAGAGGTGTCTCCAGATATGCTGGATGAAGAGAGGGAGGAAAACTGAGAGCCTCCTTAATCTAGCACAGAAGAAACCATTTGAGTAAAAATTAGAGACAATAAAAGACACTAATGTGATTCTTAAGTGTTACTCTAGGTCTTGGGGTAGTTAGGGGAAGTAAATTAGGAGGTGCTTGTGAATCTAGCTTTCTCCAGGGACTTCAAGGGCCTCCCTGAAGGGAAAACTGCGGGGAGCTTCCTGCTTTCTCTTTAGGGATTTTCCTTATATTGAAAAGCAACGCCTTTCTAATTGGCTGAGTCCTGAAGCTCTTCCTTGTGGCCTGCCCCAAGCCACAGCCAAGAGACACACTGCCTGCCTAAGGTGGCTGCACCTACCATTAGTGAGGAGATGATGGCCCCAGCCCTGAATCACGATATTCCTGGCTGCTAGGGGCTTAAGATCCTGTCCTCACTCTGCACACTGCCCCTGTCCCACTTCTGAAGTAGCCTTGGACATGCAAAGCTTGCATCCCTCTAGGAAACACCACTCTCTGAATTAAGTTCCTGTGTGGGACCCTTGGTGACAGTACCAGGAGGCAAGAGGTTAAGATCTTGAAGAATTCTGCATGATTGGTGGGTTGTCCCCTCTGTCCTTTTGCTCCTGTGTCCTTCCACACTTCCAGATCTACCCAGAATGCCCTGCCCCCAAAGCCTGAAATAAGGGCAGTGGGGGTGTCTTTGTATGCTATGAGCACCCGTGATAGAGTAAGGTACAAGATCAAGATTCAGGCAGGCTTGATACCTGGTGACAGTGTCTCTCTGCTTCCAAAATATGGTACCTTGAGTCTCACTTCTTTACATGTGGAACAGTGGAGAAGACATAAAAGCAAGGGATCTAGGCTCCTTCTGCCAACTCCCTTTATGATGGCTTTAATCCACTAGTGAGGGTAGAGCCCTCAGGACAGAAATATCTCCCAGAAGATGCTTGAGGTTAAGTTTCCAACACACAATTTTGGAGGGGACACATTCAAGCCAGAGCACTGATTCCCCATTCTCCCTTTCCAGTGGACTCTACCTCTATGGACCCCATGTCTGCCAAGTTGCCATTAGCCTAGAACAGAATGACTGGCCCGAAACTGGTCTTCCTAATTCTTCATAAGTACCAGATAGAACAGGGCTTTTCCAAGGGTCCTGCAGAGTTCAAGAAATAAAGATGAAAAACAGAGATAAAAAAGCATGCTCCTGCCAGGCGTGGTGACACACGCCTTTAATCTCAGCACTCGGGAGGTGGAGGCAGGTGAATCTCTGAGAGTTTGAGAACGACAGAGCAAGTTCTAGGACAGCTAGGGCTGTTACACAGAGAAATCCTGTCTCAGAAAACAAAAACAAACAAAAGAAAGCCCCAAAGTTCAGCTTTTTTTGTTGTTTTGTTTTGTTTTGCTTTTTTGTTCTGTACAAAGGGATGTAGTGGGAGGTCCTGGGAAAATCTTGAGCAGTTGTGTGAGACATCCTTTTGAGCATCCCTCCAAGACATTGGCTTGGAACACAGGGAGAGTTAAGTGTGTTCCTCCTGCTTGCTGCAAATTGCCGAGGCTGTGTCCTCTAGTCCAGAGTTCTCAGCATGGTCCATGGGTTGCTTCAGACATCACCTACAGAGAGGTCATCACAGACATCACAACCCAGAGAGACCACTGGGCCAGGTGTTCCCACTCTGTACTCCAGCAGTCAGAGCCTCTTGTGGGTGGTGAGGCAGTCACCGTATGAGCTAAGAACAGAGAAGTGGGCCCAACAGAGGCAATCACAGAATATCAAGGCAGTCGGGAGACGACCTTTCTTCGAAATGGGAATGGTGATGGTCCCCTGTACCCAGACTCTCTATCTTCACTCATTTGAGCCAGGTGAAGATTGAGACTGAAGAGTTAATAACGGGCAGAACCAGGAACCACGCATTGCCTGTATCTTACAGAGGTATCTAGTAGTCTCTACTGTAGCTAGAGTTTTCCTGCCTGGCCCACGGTCAGGATAAATCTCTTTCACCTGCCAGTCCCACAGCCGCTCAGACCCAACCAAGTAAACACAGAGACTTATATTGCTTACAAACTGTATGGCTGTGGCAGGCTTCTTGCTAACTGTTCTTATATCTTAAATTAATCCATTTCTATAAATCTATACCTTGCCACATGGCTCGTGGCTTACCAGCATCTTTACATGCTGCTTGTCCTGGCTGGCAGCGACTCCCTCCGCCTTCCTGTTCTTTTAATTCTCTCTGTTAGTCCCGCCTATACTTCCTGCCTAGCCACTGGCCAATCAGTGTTTTATTAGCAACACATTTGCCATACAGAACATCCCACAGCACTCTACTACTTAGGTACCCACATATAATGACCCAAAATGTCCCCAGATGTCAAATGCCTCTGAGGGATAGAGTTGCATAATTGGCCCTAAAGAGGAAACCAAAAGGGAAAACCCCACAAGAAAGGCTACATGGGTGCAAGCAGAGTCCCAGAAAGCAGGAAGGAAGCTCTGGCATTGTTAGACAGGCATGAGGGTGAAGAAGCCTCTCCAGAAGGCCTCTGGGCATGGGGTCCCAAACAGAAAGAGTGATATTCCATGTTAAGAGAGTAGTTAATGGAGCATGATACCTATACTGGCTTGTGTGGGTCTCTTCCTGGTTTGAATTTTATAGCAATTAAGAAAGTGAAGAAAAGGGAAGTGACTCTCAAGGTTGTCTGGCCAAGATGTCTGACCCTGAATCTGGCAGTCTCCTCTCTCTTCTTTCATTCCTTTTCCTGTTCTCCTCCTTTCTCTCACTCTCTCTAGCTGTCCCCCACTTCCCTCATTTTCTCTCTGCCCCCAACACCCCCCCCCCAGTTCACAGGGAATCAGGACTCAAGAGGGTTCTGGCCATGACCTTGAAGAAACCTTGCAAGGTGGTATACATCTCTGCCTGGCATAGATCCCACACACAGTAGGCTTTTGTGCACCCTGACTATCCTTGAAAACAGCCCAGCCCTGCCCCCACCACCCAGCCAGCAGTGTGGGAGCAGGTGGCTGCCTGCTTTGACAGGGTATTATATAACCTCCTGCCCTTGATGGGTAGCAGAAAGGAGAAAATGAGACACGCGGCAACCCACTCAGAGGGACATAGACCAAATCCACAGCTTGGAGTCACCGAGTTTTGGCAGACATGAGCAGTTGAGACTCTCCCAAGGAGACTGTAATTGAGACTGGCACTAGGTTATCAGTGGTGGTGCATCTGAAAAAAAAAAAAGCAAGAAAAATAAAAATTAAAAAAAAAATCTGAATTGCTTAGCATCTGAATTGCTTCCCGAAGACACAGAATTTAAACATGATTAATTTTTCGGCTTTTTTGTGAATAAGGGCTGATTAAATGTTTATATTTTCCATCATTTTGCTGAAAGCGTGACTACATTATGCCAGCAGAACTGTACTAACTAAATAATATTTCTGTTACTGTTATTACATTGATTCTGCAGCATTGGGAAACAAGATCTCTGCTATCATTATATCAATCCAAATATGGCATTAAGATCAGTGTGGGCACGAGATGCTTCCCTCCGCCTCCTCCCTATACCTGGAGACCAATGCTCAACACCTGCGACAGGAAGGGGGGCTCTGGAGAAAGTCGCCTTCAGGAGCATTTAGAGATGCTCCAAAAAGGAGGTGGACTCCCAGCCCTGCACCCCATGCTTCTGTAATGCTGCTGTGTCTCTTGCCTATTCCTAGACACCTTCCCCAAAAGAGGACAAATCTGCCACTTCCTGATAGCCGGGCTGTACCCCACGAGGGTGAGGGCTCAGTCCCAGGGATGCCTAAATTTAGATTACAAAGACGCTGTCAACACTGTCACCCAAATACTGAATGCAAAAATAAGATGAAATATATTTTGACTGGTTTATAAAAAAAACAATCTGACATAAAGTAATATTCATCTTTGATGAATCCAATATTCTTATGGAATGACATTAGGCGGTATCTATTATATCTTTCATTGTGTTCCCATCTGCCCTTTTCAGGAGCTAAATTATGTGCATTAGTACGTAAATGGGCTAATGCCTCTCAGTATTTAGAGGACTGCACGCCGTGAATACATTCTCTGCTTCGAGAAGTAATTGGTAATTACAATGGTCATTTAGGCAATCACTGTCTCTCCTAGATTCATGTCATTCTTAAAAATAACTAGCTCTTAACCTTTGACAGAGTTCCACAGAAACCGTTCATCATCGCCCACGCTTTGATTAATTTCACACATACACAAACCTGTATCAATAAAAGTGATGGTTTTACATTTGTTAACCACAGCAATTTGCCTCCCTCATCAAAACAGCTTAATATCAGGTAACACTGTGCTCCAAATCTCATTAGTTTCATTTTATAAACACCTTTATAGTTCCTTTCTTGGAGGAAAAAAAAAATACCATCTTGGAGCATTCTTCTTCAGGCCATATCCAAACCAGAGCTGATGCGGCCTCTGGCAGGGGGTCTTTTTGTGTTATAGGGGGGCGTAAATAAAGGAAAAGTAAGAAAAATGACCAGGTGTCACCAAATTCAAGTTTCTCAATTTTTTACTTACTGTTCACCCTGATCACCAGAGCCATGCATTATCTGGTGTTTTTGCATGTGGGCACCTTGGTTCAGAGCCGTGGGGAGGGGCAGAGAAAAAGCTAAAATGTCAGACACATGATAAAAAAAAAGCCTGGCTTGGGGAGCCTCCCAGGACATGCCACATCGTCCAGCTCCTTGACACCTGCTTCAGCTCCAAACACAGGGACTTCATCTTTAACTGCACCCACATACACATTTTACCACCCTTTTTATTTATATAAAAGCACCCACAAGTAAGTGGCGTAGACGCATGCCGGCATGCGGCCGTTTCTCAGAGTTAAAGCTGCAAGGCAGACTTTGCTGGGCAAAGGGGATGAAAAGCATGATCAGAGCCTGCAAAATAATCCAGTCCTGTCTATGGAAGGCGGGCACACTTTTCCAGTTAATATAATTATATGGAATTATGGAGCCACTTGCAATATGGAGGTAAAATTAGACTTTATTGTTGGCTTCACCCAAATCCCTGCCTTCTGCAGAGTGGATGTCTGCCCCTGAAACACAGTGCATGAGTGAAGTTTTCCAGATTCGAGCTTCTGCAGAAATGAGGCTGGTGTCTGCCCCTCAAAAGCTCTCGGCAGGGGCATATCTTTGAACTTGGGACCTCGCAGAAGGAAGAAGAGTCCACTGGCCATCCATCCTAGGGTCTCGTGGAGTATGGATGGCTACAGGCAGGCTAATAGGATAAGTCTGAGGGAAATGGACCATCCAAGAGAGTGCCCCCGTACTGTTGGGTCCTCAAGAGAGATGCCACTGGAGGTCAGCTGGCTACCTTGGGATCCCCTTATAGATGTAGCCTCATCCCTACTTCAAAGCAACACTCCTTAAGTAATTCCCAAATTTGTGTCCAATCTGCAGACAAAGAAGGTGGGGTTTAGAGGACTGGCTCTCACTATTCCTGACCAAGTCACCTAACCAACTGAGACTTGAATGTCCTTCACTGTAAATGTGGGGCCTGTGAGAATGGCTTAGGGCAGTGCACAGCTCTCTGTGGATGCCAACTGTTAGAACTATGCATCACTATTCTACTGCTGTCCTTGTGTCTCAATGGCTGCTTCAACTCAGACTCTCAGGCATCCCCGAGCCAAAGTCCCCTGGGGTCCCACACCCAAAAACAGCTTCATAAAAGATGAGACCCAGCAAAGAATGAAAATAAAGGACCCCTTCCCCCCCTCAAAAAAAAACCAGTGGGGAAAAATCCATAAAGGTTTTGAAAATGGAGTATTTTCCTACCCTCTGTCCTCACTTCCCACACACCCAGTCTCCTTCTGAATAGGAGAAGGGCTTCCCCTGGGGCTGGGAACAGACTTTCAGAAGAGCTTTCCCTGTCCCCACAGTGTCACACTGACCGTGCAGAGCACCGTCTCAGAGAGGACGGGGCAAGAGCTGGATTCCTGGCTCTTGGCTGGACCAGGGAAGAGGATGGGTGACTAAAACACCCCAGGGTAGTCCTCACTGTGGGAACTTAGGGGGGTTGCTTTGTTTCATTTTGGATTCCAGTTGGAATGATGCTGATAACTGAGTCTTTTTTTTTCCCCAAGGCATAAAAGACTGAGAACATTGGTCTGATTCGCCCCCCTCTTTTGACAGGTATATGATAATAGGATGGTTTTATGTCTACAAAGGTCAGGGACAAAAATTCACAACTCTCTCCACACATGTATTTGAAATGAACACAAAGACTGAAGGAAAAACAAATATGAGCCATAATTGGCCCCCTTCCCCTCCCCCCCTTTCTCTTTGACACGCTGCATACACGTGCATGTGCACAAGCGTGTGTGTGTGTGTGTGTGTGTGTGTGTGTGTGTGTGTGTGTGTGTGAACATTTATACATCATGACTTGGATGTAAGAGGAGGGAGGTGTGACTCAGAACTCGGGAGTTCCCCAAGAATCCTACACACCCTCTACCCCCTCCCCAATACAAAATTGCCCAAAAGTACTGTATGAATTTAGTCAAATGGAATGAAAGGGATAGCTGAGACTTCTTTGCTCCATGCAGAATGCATCCCCTGATCTGTAAAGCTTTCGAGAGTCCTGAGTGCACAGGGGAGCTAACTACGGGACTTCCCTTTCTTGTCTTCAGTTTAAATGTCCTCCTGTGCAGCAGGGAGTGCTGTGCACAGAACCCTTTGGGATCTTACTATCCTGTCCTCTGTGGATCTGGTAGAAGCCCTTGAATTCTCCTTTCATTTGAACTCCCGAAACCCTCTCAGGGTAACTGTTTTGATCTACATTGATAAGAAGGGTTGGGGGACTTGTCCAAGGTCACACAGCAGGAAGCTCTGTCGCTCCCGACCCCACCTGGGGAATCAGGAAACAGGAACGCCTAGGTTTTGGAGCACAGTGGCTTGGCTGACTCCACTGGCGGAAGATTCGGAAAGCGCCCAGCCTGGCCCCTGAAGTCAGGTCACCACACCAAAATCTGGTTTTTCTTTTTAGTCACAACAATGCTCCCTTTGCTTGGCAATGGATCTGTAATAGGAATGAGGACAGTGGCATTTGGGGACATACTCTGAGGATACTCTGTGCTTGTGGCCTGCTTAATTCCACCCAGTCTTTATACCCATTTCACAGATCACACAGCTAGAGTCCATAGAGAAGGGCCTGGCCTCCCACCCTACCCAAATGGTTACAGACCACCTGCCTCCCACAGAGCCTCCCCTGAGTCCTCTGACCTCGTTCAGAGCATAGTCAATTCCATGCAGCTTCTCTATGTGGGAGCAGAGCAATGCCCCAACCCGTCGTGGCCAAGAGGGAGACTTGCTTCCTCTCTGGATGATAGAGAGGGAAGGGAATCTACCTCATAGGTGATGGCAGAAGAGCAAAATCAGTAAAGACTCAGAATGGCCTGATTGCCACTGTAAGACTGCCCAGTGGTCCTACTTTAGGCTGGTCCACCACTGTACAGGAAGGAGGGAGGGAGATAGGGCCATGTGCAGCATAGATAAATCTTGTTGTGCACTAACCAAGTTCTACTCCCCCAGGAAGCACTTTCTGACTGCCCCAGGCCTAGCCCTTTCTCTATTCGGATTCACGTTGAGGGTGACTTTCTGCCTACCCGCATAGCTGGGTGTCCCCTTTCCAGCGCTGGAGCCAGAATGTGACATATGGACAATTACTTTTTTTGTGTGCTCTCTAGGCCTTCACGTGTCTGAAATATACAAAGCAAATATTCACCCACAAATGGGCCACTGCTACTTGGGATTTCACATGACCTCTGCGTATCTCTGCCATGGGTCCCTGTCTCCTACCTCAACTCACTCCAGTTTAAGGTTCTCAACAAGGGTATGTTTTAAGTGCCGTGGACAGCCCTTGGACAGTGCCCCCACTCTGCCCCTTTGCTTCATGCCAGAATGTGGAGGGCATATCAGTGCTGGTGAGTAGGATGCCACCGGATTGAGGCACTTCTGGCAATACTGGGAAGGCCTGGTGTCTGTCTTGCATGTGTCTGAGTGCTGCTGTCCGCCACCTGTGTGCACATACATGTGAGTAGGTCTGGAGCCTGCGTGAGGATTTGTGCACATCAGTGTGCACGAGCAGCATGTATTCACACATCTCTACATATCTGTGTGCCCAAGCAGTGTGTGTACCACATCTGTGCACATCTGAGCAGTCTTGGGCTGCTGTTGGCACAGCTTCTCTGAAGTGAGTGTGCATACCAATCAGTCCTCGGCAGGCAGGACCCTCGGCAGTACATCTGTGCCCACGTGTGTACGTGCCTCTGTATGCAGTGCCCTGAATGCGGAGTGTAGGCCACAGCTTCGTGTGCATGTGTTGGGCAGCAACAAGAGGACAGAAACAGCTATTTTAGGACCCCGTGTCATCACTCAAACAAGAATGTGGAGCACAGGCCCTCCCTGGGTTATTCATGTGACACTGGAGTCTGTGATGACAAATGATGACATGACACTCAGAGGAAGCAGGAAGAGTGTCTCTCATGGAGCAGACAGCACAGCACAGGGAGAGGTCGGAGCGTGAAGTAGAAGACTGCAAACTGAGTTCTAGACCGGTCCTATCAGCACAACAGGCTGTCTGAGCCTCCATTTCCCCATCCCATCCAACATAGAAACAAGGAGACTGGGAAGGCAGCCCCAGGACAGGCAGGATGGGCATCCCAGTTTGCACCTTCCTAACTATTTTACTGAACCCATTTGGACTTGAATGTCTTTTTCTGAAAAGTGGGTATATTATGGCACTACCTTTGGGATTTTTAAAACTAAATGAAAATGTCAATTTTCTAGGGCAGTGCAACAGAGCCAAAGCTATGCTGCCTTCACCACTGTTCTGCTGACCATATTGCCCCATATGGAGACTTCAGTTCACACTCAGGAACCCCTGGGGTCCCACACCCAGGGGTAGCTGTGTGACAGCTAGGATCCACAACGAATGAAAGTATAGGGTCCCTTGTTCACAAAAGAGGAGGGTGATAACACTCCCAAAGGCCCCAAAAATAAAGCACATTTGTTCTGCTCACCTCTGTCAATTTGTTGTGGTGTCTTTAAATTTCTGCTTCCTGTCATGCTCGGCAAAGAATATAAGAACTTGATCCTATTTGTGTGAATTTTATCTTCCCCTGTTTATATTGTATCATGGCAGTTTCAAATACCTACAGAAATCATTTAACTCACCAAAAGTATGTGATTTCTTATAGGGCAGTGGTGTTTGTTTATTTGTTTGTTTGTTTGTTTTTAAGACTGAGTCCCTGATACCAGGCTGCCTATGGACACAAGGATGACTTTAAACTTAGGATCCTCCTGCATCTACGTCCTGAGTGCTGCGATTAGAAGCATGCAGTACCACACCTTGTAGATGTGATGCTGTCATCACTCAGGGCCTCGAACAAGGTTAACAAGAACTCTACCAACGAGCCCCATCCCCAACCCTACGGACATGATTTCATTCAAAGCTGATATGCATCTTACTGGGAGCAGCATGCACCCTGAAAAGAGCTAACTCTGATGCTCTGCCTTCCCTCCTCAATTCCCATTCCTTCTCCAATACCTTCTACCTCCCTCTGTAGGACACCAGGCCTTCCTCTTCCTTGAACAGTGTGACTCTTGGTGTGAGGAACTGTAGTGAAGTAACCCTAATCAGAAGGATGAGTGAGATAGAGTTCCTTTGAGCACCACTGTCTTCTTCCTGTTTCAAGTAACAATTTCCAATTTACAGATAAAGCATGGCCTCATGATGGGTGGGATGTTCCACTTGGTCATAGATGAGCCCACTTTTCTGTGCTCACAGTGAGTCATGCTGAACACCCACACATGGTGTCCACCACAGTTCTGTGCTGATGGGGTTTCATGAGCGCTCTGTGCACGTTAAGTGGCAAGGACTTGTGTGTTGGACCTCCTTTGTCCACCCAATCTTTTACTCTCCCATAAGACCTCAACCATCTAACCGATGCTTGAACATGAAATCATCAAGAATCTCAAAGCTGGGTGTAGTTGTAAGGGCCTGTCATCCTCAGGAGGCTGAGATTACAGGATCACAATTTCAAAGCCTTCTTGGGCCACAGAGTGAGTTAGAGACCAGCCTGGGCAACTTAGTGACATCCTGATTCAAAATAAAAAGTAAAAAGAGAAGCTGGATTAACTCAGTGGCAGAGCACTTGCTAAGCATGTAAGGCCCTGCGTTCAACCTTCACTACTGCAGTGAGTGTGGCAGAAACGACTCTGGAGACAAGGTTGCAGCAAGCATGGGGCCCTGCTGGGCACAGCACTCGGGGTTCAGGAACACACTCAACACTGAGTCCCTGATACCAGGCTGCCTATGGACACAAGACTGGGTAGCCTTGACTTCCTGTTTCCTTGTGACTTCCAACCCCATGTTCATTAATGGCAGAAGCCAAGTGATGAACACAGCCTCGCATCTCTGTCCCCAGCAGATGCCTCCTGTAGAAGCATCATGGCAGCCAATCCATGCTCATCCATGAAGCTAATCAAAATCCCACCCATAAAAGATGTTACCTCTGGGGCCAGTGAGATGACTCAGTGGGTAAAGGCACTTGCTACTAAGCCTGATGACCTGAGGTCAATCCCCATGTGGAGGAAGGAGAGAACCAACTCCCTCAAATTGTATTCTAACCTCCATACACTCCATACAAAATAAACAAACAAATAAGTAAATAAATAAATAGATAGATAGATAAATAAACAGATATTGCGATGCTGTCTCCCAGATGCCTGGTAAGTGGAAAGGACACTGCTGAGACTCCCGCCAGCATGTGTCTGAGAGTGGATGGAGGGTTCACTGAACAGTTTCAGGCCTCTACTTAGTGTGAGGGGAAGCCTAATAGCAGCCATTCTGAATCAGCTGAGGGAGGGACCCAAGGATGGGGACAAATGAAGATGAACCTGGACTGAACCAGTCACCAACAGAGATGGTCCCAGTACAGGGGTTCTCAACCTTCCTAACACTGTGATACAGTTCCTCATGTTATAGTGACCCCCAACCATAAATTATTTTTGTTGCTACTTCATAACTGCAATTTTGCTACTGTTACGAATTGTAATGTAAATGTCAGATATGCAGATGGTGTTATGCAGTCCCTGAGAGAGGGTCTTTCAACCTCCAAAGGGGTCATGACCCACAGGTTGAGAATCACTGCCCTAGAAGGTAGGTGAAGAGGCTGGCCAAGCCTGGCACCTAAAGAGCTAGATAAGTCAACACACCCAAGGGCTGCAGAGAATGGGGTGGGGCAGCTGGATCTTGCCTACAAGATGGTTTTGGCCAACTGTGGAGTCTCCCTGTTACTGATTGGGTCCTAAGTATCCCTCATCAGCTCATGATTGGAGGCTTGGGCACCACCTGATGGTGCCATGGGAGGCAGTGGCAATAATCTAGGGGTATGATTCTTACCTCTTTCGTCATTCCTGTCTTAGCCACCATAGGTGAGTCATGTTCTGTCAGGCTAAGTGACTGACCACAGACTGAAACCTTTCCTCCTTATATTTTGATCCATCTCAAGCGTTCTACCACAGCAACAGAAAGTTCACTAACATTTCCCACACATCCAGCTCTTATTAGTTAGCTGCTGGACACCTGCCATATCCTAAGCTAAACAGAATACATATTATCTCATCTAATCCTTACAACCATCCCATAATAAAATGTATTATTTTCCCCATTTTTCAAGCCAGGAAACTGTGACACAGAGAGTGTTAGTAAGTGATGATGTGGGTTTCTGCCCTGAAGGAGGCTGCCTGCCTCAACCTCAGCCCAGTAGCTCACCCTCAAGTCAGTCCCAGGCAGAAGCTACTCAGCAGAGGGCAGCCATAGATAGAGCCTGGTTTCCCCAGGTTGTGGGAGCTGGAGACAGCCACCTGTGACCCACCCTTTTAATACCCTCAAAAAGAGAAAATATTTTAAAATAGCTTCTTCCATTTCTTTTTCCATCAACAACAAAACAATTAATTTCTTGGTAGATTGTTTCTGTGAAGAACAATAAGGTACCTCCCCAGGGGGTGTCATTATACTGAAAGCCTCCGCCTGGGGTGGGAGCTCCCCTCTGGAAGGAGCCTGTATGAGCTGCTTGTGTGAGCTGGCTTTGCATGTATACCCTACCATCAGCCTGGTGGCAGAGCAGCTTGCAGGGCCTGGTGTGGTGCTCATCAGCCCACCAAAGGACCAGGCAGGGGAGGTACTGACTTCCCATTTTGTTGGTATCCCTCGATGCTGGTCATGAGCATGTACAGTTACAGCCTTGAGAAACTGCCATCACCATAAAATGCCAAGCGGGCCAGCTGTCCACAACCAGTTTGGGCATCCTGGTAGGCTCAGCCACAGAAATCCATAAATAGGACTGCATAAAGGAAGGGGGTTAATGAGATGTTGGCCTGGCATCACTCTGAAGCAGGGGGCCGTGACTCCACCCACTCCCCTTGAAGAAGAAAGGAAGCCTCCCAGGAAATTCGGTGGCTCCTGAAAAACCTGGGGCTTGGAAGCCATTCCCCTGCTGCCCTTAAAGACTGTCTTATATACTCATCACCTGGCCTGTGACCAACGCTCTCCCAGCTGCAATGGTCCCTCTGGTCCCCTGGAGACGGTATGCAAGGCCTCAGCAGGGACATTTTTCTGCAGGTAACGGACCCTTAGAGACCCTTGCTCCCCAGTGCCTTCACTAGAAGAGCAAAGACAGGCTTTGCAGAAGCCAAGCACTGAGCCAGGGGATGTAGGGCTGGGTCAGGGCACTCTTTTGTGTCTGATTACCAGGCAGGAAGAAGTTTGATCGAAATGCGTAAAGGAGATCTGTTTGTCAAATACAAGTACCTCGTAAATGAAATGGTAGAAGGCCAACAATAATGGTGGTGTGCACAGCCTTCACAGAGGCTCCAGCAAATCTCCACATGCAGGTGACTGTGACTTCATGTCCAGATTCAAAATCTACCTGGCTCTGGTGACAGCCTGAGGAACACCTCCTAGAAGGTTCGTTCAGGTAGCATAGAAAAAGCATCTGGGAAGTTATCGGGCTGGAAGGTCCCCAATCCATCCATGTAGCCTGCACGCTCCCAAGGGGCTCCCTCCAGCATCAGGAAAAGTTAAAAGTGGTAATGACCACAGTGTGGGTATAAACTGATGCAAACGTCCTCAGTTGGAATGGAGTATTACATGACTGATGTCTCTACATTCTACTCCCCCAGAGAGCCTCCAAAAATATTCCTTAGGGTCCAAAAAGTGTATTTCCTGCAGGACTTAGCCATGTTCATAAATACTTCCCTGTGGCTAAGAAGCAATCTGCTTGCCATTAACACATTGTATGCCGTTATCAATATTGTCATTAACTTCATCTATGACCAAAGCGGGTACTGATGAACTGTGATCAAGCCAGCTTTATAAATAAGGTGATCCTCACAGATACACCTTGGAGAAGGCCAGATGCAGGCTGGGCTAGCAGGCATCACCAGTATGAACCATCACCACAGGGCTTCCCCTAGCAATATTGGTCCAGCCTAGCTTCCTGAGAGACCTGCCTAGTGAGAGTTGGCCTTGAGGACATTCTGCTGAAAGCCGACATCAGAGTTTCAGAAACCAGTGTGAGGAAAGCCATGATAATGAAATGAAACCCCTGGCCTTGCAAGAGAAGATTTCATTTTGTACATAATTAATAAAAACTTATTCCCCTTTTTCTTTATTACAGAAGAAAATAAGTTATTGATTTCAACCACAAAGATAACTATTTGCATAACATAGCTGATTATGGGCTGTAACAGGTCCAGATGGAATTAATTTGCTTGAAATATATTATATCATTTTCTTAAACAGGTAAAGATTTCACATCCAGTAATCTTTCTAGTTGATTAGCAAAGCCCCTAATCTCATCGCCACTGGCTTAGAGAGACACATCTCAAATCCCCGCCCTGCACAGACAGAGATGAATTGTTGCCTAAACCAATTCCACGCAAGAGCTTAGGTACTTTCTAGTCACTTGGGAAAGGCATATAAAGGGGAAGTGCCTCTAACTGAACAGACCCCTGCCTCATGAGTCTTGCGGCCTCATTAGTTCTCCCGGTGTGTGTGTGTAGGGGGGGTCATTTACACCAGTACAGTCACTTCACTTCTCTGGCCTGACAGTCATGGTACACACTGAAAGTATGCTTCTCTGGTCTATGAATCAAATGTCTGTCTTTCTTTCCCTTTCTGGAGATGAAGGAAAAAGAGGTTTAAGGCAGCCAGGTACCAAGTTCTTTCTAGGTCAGTCATTGTTGGGATGACTAATCTCAAGTGTCAACTTAATGAGATGCAGAATCACCTAGGAGACAAGCCCTCAGAACACTCATGAGGGATTATGTAGATTAAGCATATCTATGAGGAAGTGTCTCAATGGGGTTAACTGAAGTAAGAAAACCCACCCACTGTGGGTGGTGCCATTCCCTGGGCTGAGATCTCAGACCATACAAAATGAAGAAAAGACAGCTGAAAATCAACATTCATGACTCTCTTCTTCCTGCTGTGGATGTGATGTAACCAGCTGTCTCCTGCTACCTCCATTTCCCCACCAAGATGGTCTATACCCTTGAACTGTGAGCCAAAAGAAACCCTCTCTTGCTTAAACTGCTTTTCTCTGGGTATTTTTGTCATAGCAACAGGAAAAGAAATTAAGAGGGTTGCCAAATGCCAAAGGTATAGGCTGCATTGCATCCTCTAGAGCGGAGATGTCCTTGCTTGAGCTGGATCATGGGAAACACCTGGAACACATATGATGTCATACTGGGAATAGATAGGCATAGTGGCATAAGCTTATTATCCCAGCCCTTGGTATTCTGGGGCATGAGGGTTACAGGTTTGTAAATTGACTAGACTCATGTGTCTCATTTTACAGAACTAAATGTACCCGAAATTAACATGAATTTGAGCAACATTTTATAGGTGAAATGAGTTTTCCTTACATT
Organism: Peromyscus nudipes; assembly: GCA_902168325.1. NCBI lineage: Eukaryota > Metazoa > Chordata > Mammalia > Rodentia > Cricetidae > Peromyscus > Peromyscus nudipes. The sequence continues at coordinate 23,161 of CABHPH010134976.1, read as the reverse complement.
AAAACAGTTGGGCCAGGTGTAGATTCAGGAGGATCAGAAGTTCCAAACCAGTCTGTGCTTATAGCAAGACGCTGTCTCGAAATCCAACCAACAAAACACATCAACCAAAAGGCTACTTCCTGATGAGAACAATCCTGGAACATGAAGATTCCTTATAGCCACTGCACACAGCTCCCCTATTTCCAGCAAGGGGCAGGCCTCCTACCTGGAGTCATCTGCTCAAGTCCAGAGCAAGCAAGTTAAAGCCTCCTGCTCTCAGGGAATTCTTCTTCAAATAACCCTTGAATAACTTGTGACTCACCCTTCCTCCCTTGTGCTGAACCTTGACAGCTGATCAATTTTGTAAAATAGGAAAGGTCAGCTTTGGTTTGGACAAAATTAAAGTCTAGGGTGAGCATGGAAGGCTGTAGCTGAATTTCACAGCTGGTCATGCTGGAAGGAGCCCCAGGGCAGATAGCAGGCAGTCAGTGTGGGAAGAGCTTTCAAGAAGCTCTCTCTTGCTCTCTCTCGCTCTCTCTCTCTCTCTCTCTCTCTCTCTCTCTCTCTCTCTCTCATCCGTGTGTGTGTGTGTGTGTGTGTGTGTGTGTGTGTGTGTGTTGGGTCTTGTACTTGCTAGGCAAGTGCTCTATTTCTGAGTTATAGTCCCTAGCCCCTTGCTGGGAGATTCTAGGAAGGTGCTCTACCGGTGCACCATGTCCTCAGTCCCTCACTAGGGAATTCTAGGCAAGTGTTCTACCACTGAGCTGCCAGCCCCTCAGTGGTGGGTTCTAAGCAAGTACTCTACCACTGAGCCATACCTCCAGTCTCTCACTGCAAGATTCTAGACAAGGGCTCTACCGCTGAGCCACACCCCCAGTCCCTCAGTGGGGAATTCTAGGCAAGTGCTCTACTACTATACTATGCCTCCAGCCTCTGAAAATTTTTAAAATACATTTCTACATATTCTTTGAGAATTTCATACATGTATAATATGTATTTTATAACAACATGATCTATCATATCTACCCTCAGCTCCTCCCAGATCCTCCTAAGATGTGACACCCCTCCAAACTTCATCTCTCCTTTTTAATGACCCAATAAATCCAATTACAGCTGCCCATATACAGGTGGGTTAAGGGGACACCCACTGAAGTCTTGGCAACCTACCAGTGGCCACACTCCCAAAGAAAAATTACTCTGCTCCCAGCAGCCATAAACTCTCAGTGGTCTTCAGCGGGGGTGGGGCTCCTGAGCTCCTCCCACATTCATGCTGGACTTTTGTCTGGCTTTCTCTTGTGCAGGTCTTACACAGGGACTCGGAGCTACAGTGAGCTCATGAGTGCAGTAACCATGTCTTGCCCAGAAGACAGCACTTCACAGCTCGGCTCCCCGAGCCACTCTACGGCTCTTATGTTCTTTCCACACCCTCATCTGCTATGGTCCCTGAGCCTCGGGTTGGTGGGAGAAAGGATTGATATATCTGTTCCATCTAAGACTGAGTACTCACAGTTACTTCTTTTCAACACTTTGACCATTTATAAGTCCTGCACTAACTACTGCCCACTGCAAAAAGATTCTCTGGCCAAGGTTCAGAGTGGCATAGATCTAGGGACCTAAACATAAATATCCAGAAGGCAATTTGACAATGTGATATATGTATGTGTGTGTATTTCACAACCATCCCTAACTCCAGTTCCAAGGCATCCTTTTCTGACCTCCAGGGGCACCAAGCATGCATATGGTGTACGTAAACACACACACACACATACACACATACATACATACATACATACATACATACATACATACATACATACATATGTTACACATATATATGTTACACATTATATATTTTATACAATATATATATAAAATCAGATTTCCTTCTAGGACCTAGAGCCTTCCCAGCTATGGGCTTTTGACCAGGTTTATAGTACCGGGCATGAATTCCCTCTTATGGACTTCAAATCCAATCAGAAAATGGTTGGTAACTCTCCTAACTGTCATGCCACTACTGCGGCAGTGTGCCCATCTTACCAGGCAAGTTGGTATTATACCATGCAGTGTCCAAGGCTGGGTAAGACCTTCGATTTTATTTTCTCCTACAGCACCTTAATGCACTGTGAACATGAGCAAAGGGAAAATTTCCTGTTAAGTTCTTGATTGATTTCTCTATGTCGTGCCATCAATGTGTGTGGTGTCTTCATTAATAGGATCTTTACCATCTTACAGTGGTGGGCAACCGAAAGCAATGGCAATTTTTTGTGTTGTGGGGAGGGAGGCATTCTGGGGTCCTCCCGACCAATAACTCATAAGGAAGGTCTTTCCTGCCTAGCACTGAGACTTTTGTTTAACAGGCTCTGGGTTCTAGGGGCAGTATTGTCCACCCAGGAAGAATACCTCCATTCAAATGCCATTATACAATTGTATTTTTCTTAATTTATCTCTCTGTGTATATGTGTGTTTCTGTATATGTGTGTGTGCCAATGGAGGGTAGAGTATTGGATCCTTTGGAGATGGAGCTAAAGGCCCTTGTGATCTTCCTGATGCGGGTGCTGGGTTCTGAAATCTGGTCCTCTGATTGGGTAGTAAAGATTCTTAACTGCTGCACCATGTCTCTAGGCCCTAACTATATTTTTAATTAGTTTACAAAGTAGTAGGTTTCCATAACAATTTTTCATCCATCCTTAGTTATGCTAACTCACCCTCTCCTCTCCCCCATCTCTCCACCCCATCCCCATTGAAAGCTTTAACCCAGTATCATCACCACTTCTTGCCATATATTACATGTGTTTAACTATCCCCTCCCCCCCCATGGACCTTTTCTGGCTTCCTGACCTCTACAGACATCCCAAGGTAAGCATATAGACATAAAAATTCAAGTGTAGATCCCCAGTGAGAGAGCAAATGAAATAGTTAACTTTCTAGTCCTTACTTTTTTGAGACAAGGTTTTGCTATGTAGCACAGGTCAGCTTTCAACTTACTATTTAACCCAGCCTGGCTCAAAGTCATGATCCTCCAGCCTCCACTTCTCAAGTGCTGGAATGAAAGACATGGTTCAGATGTTTTCAGTGATTCAGGTGTTGAAGGAATTCTGAAATTGGACATCCTCCACCTGGTCCTCACTCAGTCATTCAGGCCCTGCCCCTGCCCTGCACAATGTCAGAGGCTCAACTTCCCAGACTGAGAAAAGGGGAGCGTCTGTCCAGCTCATCAAATGCAAAGGCAACCACTTCTGTAAAAAGAGCAAATGCAAACATCTTCCACAGTGACAGACCCTTCAGTCTGTACTAGGGGAGTGTTTGGCACGTGGGAAACCCATCTTCCTGGTGGTAGAGCAGGCAGCTGCACACATGACGTGAGTCACGGGGACCCATGTTTATATGGCCCTCAGTGTCACTGTGCAAATGGCAGAGCACCTCAATCTTTGGAGAAAAAAAAGAGAGAGGAGGGGAATTTAATAGAAAGAGATCTTATTATTAAGAAGTCATGAATAGAAGTGCATTCATTCAACCTTGGAAGTATGATGGCTTCCCAGCCAACAACGCATTTACAAAGGAATATGTCATTAATATAAACAGCAAAAAGAAACTATTAAACTAACACAATTTAAAACTGAGCAAACCCTAGTGTTTGATTAAAGTTTTTATACATTCTGTACACTTGAACAGGTAACATAGGACCTTAATATTTTTGTTGATTTTTAATTTGCTCAAGGTATGACATGGAAAACGTTAAAGTTTCCCTAATTTGTATTTGAAATTAAGTGGCAGATCCACAAGGAGGATTTTCGGCCTCATTTTCTCAACTGTCTTCAGACTTTCTGGGGAAGTCTACAGTACAACAGTAACTCAACTTAACGTCAGCCGTGTGAGAGGCAATCTCCCCTTTGTCGGAGCGGTGATGCAGCACTCAATTTTGCTGGAGTTGTGTTGAATATAAATACATATGGTGAATATTAACTTTGAGGATCAGCCTAATTCCATATATGTTTTAATGCCCGCATATTTTTCTAGAAGGTTCTGTGGGTCATGTACTCCACACTGTGTCTTCTTTAACAGTGGGTTTATTTTTCCATGGTGGCAATTAGGATAAGGTCATCCCCGGTCACACGTGATACCAATACAGGGTCAAGAATGCCTCCCCCACATCTGGATAGGCAAGGGCCTAGTCTCCTCCATAGGAAATGTGTGTGCTCTTAAAGACAGGAGGCCATGCCCAGCTCAGACAGACCCTTCGAAGCCACCATGTGCTACCTAGATCTGCATTAATTCCTCACCCACTCATTCAAAGCCATCTTCCTCAGGAAACTGGCAGATGTGTGGGCTGGCAGGCTGGAGGGTGTCATCACGTTTCTCCAGAGCTGGGAACCCAGATACTGCCCCCCGGCAGGACAACAGAAGCTCGCCGGGCACACGGAAATGACTTACTGTAATAGGATGGTTTGAATGGCCAAATTACAGCAAGCCATTTTCATTCTGATCACAGCCGCTGGGACTCTGATATGCTGACACCCAGAATTATTGCTCTGTCATTAAAAAAAATAAAGGAGCGGGTGGGAATGCTTTGAATATTCCCCAATATGACATGAGAATGACACAGTGGGTCCCAGGATTAGAGAGCTAGCTGAAGGGCTGTGGAGCAGAGGGAGGCTGTGGAGGGGGAGGGGTCTGTCTTTTGGTGGGCATCCATGGGAAGTTGTTCCATGGGCAGGGGCAGCTTCATCAAGAGTGTGAATCACCAGCGAGGACCAGTCCAAGTGAAATACCTTTAAGACTTCTTCCTTCTCGACTCTTGGAGATCCGTCTTGTCGGCTGCGAGGAGCCTCATTTTCATGTTGGAACAGATGGGGCAAAATTGTCATTAACAGAATCTGACAACTCTAAAACTGAAATATAGATTTCGAAAGGAATCTAATGAATTAAATCAATGTTATTGCAGTGAAAGCCACAGAAATTATTAGTGATTTGTAAAGTTACCCTGTATTTTAACCTCAGTATATTTCAGTCTAGGCCATTTGAACAGTCGCCGTCCTTTTTCACTGTCGCGGTTAATGCGTAACTGCACGATACACTCATCTTAATTTATCTTCCCTCCTGATTCTATGACTGCATGCCGGCCAGCCCTGGTGTTGGATGTTTCCAGGCTTTGTCTGGACTCTGGGGTACACAGCCCTCGATTTGTACAGACCAGGGCCTGGCCATGACCTTGTGGGGTCTCCTTGAAAATATGTGATGGTGGGTTCATGGTGATTTTTCCCCCCTATTTCTTTTAGTGAGGAGAATTTAATTTTAAGAACAACTCTAAACTCTGGGGCTGTTTTAAGTAATAAATGGGAGGGAAACATTTCCAGATGTCCAATTTTCAGATGCTTTTCATGATCATATCAAACCAATTAGAAAAAAAACAAACCCAGAACAAGACTGGCCTTCCTGCCTCTGGGACCAGAGGGGTGGCAGCTGATCCATTCCCTCCCACCCACACTGGGGGGAACATTCCAGGAGGGCTCCAGGCCTCGGGGCCTACAGATCAGGTCAGAGTGTGTCTTGTTCACCCAGTTCTACCAGAGGATCCCCTGAAGTATTCACTCAGCAAACTTTGGGGGCTGCTTTTCTTGTGTCCAGCATTGGTGACACAGCAGTGTCCAGAGTAGACAAGCTCGAGTGATTCTGAGGCTCCCTTTGGGTTTGGGAAGGTGGGAGATGCATCCTGAACAAGGAGACAGTGTCACCAAAGTCCATGAGAGGTGCAAGAAAGAGGACAGAGCAGAGTCAGGATGGTGAGGGCCCCATGTGTAATCGAACCAAGACAGCCACTTGGCAAGCACAGCTCAAAGACCTAAATATGTGAATTGGCTACGGGAGGTGGAGGAGGAAGCCTTCTGGTGGAGGAAGCTGCAGATGCAATGGCCTCAGGGTGCAAATGAATGTGAGTTTGCAGAATAACAAGAGGTCTGTGGACTCAGGTTCATCAAGTGGGTGGGGGGGGTTGCAGACAGAATAGAAGGGCTTGGCAGAATAGACCTGATCGTGTAGGGACACAGGATTAGAGTCAAGGGGAGCAGACGGCTTCATAGGCTTCTATCTGCCCTAGAACTCACCATCTCTACAAGGAATGCCCGTGGCTAGCTTCCTGACACCTAAACTAGAGCTTCTCAGAGCTGGCTTCAAAACATAGCCCTCTTGGATGGCCAGGTCAGGCTGGGGCCTGGTAATGCTGGGTCTCACCTGGGCTTCTAGTGACACTGCCCTCCTAATCTTCACGGATCTGACAGACTTGTGCCTGCATTTGCACCTTCAGAATTAAGTCTAGTCTCCTCACCCCTGTGTCTTAGACCTTGACAGAAACCTGAGTCATCGCCCCCAAGCCCAGACTGCTCCACACACTCCGTGCCAGCCTGGCACACTGCCCATCTCCTGTCCATTCCTATCACACTTCCATCTCCCACCCCTAACCTACACTCATCCTCTGTCTTCATATGTCACTGCTGACTCATCCTGCCAGGACCCACTCAGACAGTTCCCTCCATCAGACGTTTCCCAGTTCCTCACAGGCAAATAGCTTTCTCCTTGCTCTGGGACATGGACCTCTCTCACTGTCGTATCCACAAGCAACTCCAACTCTGGACACAGCCATGTCACCAGTGCTGGACACAAGAAAACCAATCCCCAGAATTTGCCTGATTCCTTCACCTCATCAGTGCTGGTGGGCAGTTCCCAGTGCAGGCCCTCTGAGTGAGTACCTCAGCCAGCAGCCCAGGCTACCCTTGCTCTCTTCCCTGTTTCCCTCCCTCTAGTCCTGCCTCACAGAACCCTGCAGGGCCAGCTCTCTGGTGCATCTCAAACTGTGTGTCTTCTATAGTTTTGGTCTCAGGCACTCTCATCCCTGACTTGCACTGGCTCCATACCTCTTTCTATATACCAGCCATAGGAATTTATCTTGTATGTGTGCATGTTTGTATATATGCATGTACATGTGTGTGCTTGCATGTGGAGATCACAGCTCAATCTTGGGTGTTCTTCAAGTGCAGTCCTCCTTGACTTTTGGGACAGTGTCTCTCACAGAGACCTGAGGCTCACTGATAAGGCTGACTGGCCAGAGAGCCTTAGACTCTCTCTCTCTCTCTCTCTCTCTCTCTCTCTTCCCAACACTGGGAATACAAGCAGACCATCATGACCAGCTGTCATGGGGAATGAAACTCAAGTCTGCAAACACTTTTTTAAAAGGTATATGTGAGATATATTTGTGTCTCAACCTCCCAGAGCACTGCAGTTACGGGTATAGTTGTGGTCACAGCCAGCTTTTTATGGAGAGGCTGAGGACCTCTGCTTTCTGTTCATGAAATGAACAACTGTCCTCCACATGCCTCCACTACCATAATGTTCTGCCTGAACACAGGACCCAAGCACCAGCCAGAGACTCTGAGACTCAGAGCCAATAAATATCTCCCTCAACGTGTCTCTGTCAGGCATCTTCTCACAGAGACACAGAAGTCACTAATAGAGCTGTGTACACTGAATGTCTCTCAAAGGGCCTGATATTCACTGGGAATTACTAAAGAGCTGTGAAGTAAGTGCCACCTTACTTAGACATGGAGACGATTAAGATCTGAACTATGTGTTCTGCATTCTTCGGCGAGTCACTGAGCCTCTCTGAGTCGGTGCTTCCTCTGTGAAATGAGGTTGAAGGCAGTTACGGATAACCACTCAGTACAGCTTTAACAGACTCTTCCCTATAAAGCACTTTATAAGGTGTGCCACCCACATTCTCACAATCCAGTCTTCTGGGACCTGTCACCAGCTGCATGTAGGCATGTGACAGGACCTTTGCACACATTTTGTCATCATTTCCCTTCATTTTGTCTTCTCCTTATGAGGTGGCACAGTAGGAGCCATGAGGGCCCAGTTCACGGTCCCTAGCCTCAGTGGAGATGGAAGCTGGACCCATGCTCCACACACATCCCGTGACATCCCATCACCTCCCTATAAGAACTTACACTGAAGATTGGCTTAACAGCTCACTCTTGCATCCCAGCTACTGGGGAAGCTGAGACAGGAGGATCCAAATCATGCCAAGGCAACTTGGTGATATCCTGTCTCAAAATAAAAACTAAAAGTAGGACTGGGTTGATGACAACAGTGGAATTGCTGCCTAGAATCCCCCAGTGAGGGGATGGAGGTATGGTTCAATGGTAGAGCCCCTGCCTAGAATCCCCCAGTGAGGGGATGGAGGCATGGTTCAATGGTAGAG
>CABHPH010134976.1:0-14921 GCA_902168325.1 Peromyscus nudipes | reverse complement strand
CCTAGAATCCCCCAGTGAGGGGATGGAGGCATGGTTCAATGGTAGAGTGCCTGCCTAGAATCCCCCAGTGAGGGGATGGAGGCATGGTTCAATGGTAGAGCGCCTGTCTAGAATCACCAGTTAGGGGATAGAGACATGATTCAAGGGTAAAGCGCCTGCCTAAAATCCCCAGTGAGGGGTTAGGGGTATGCCCCAGTATTCTTGTTTTCTTCCCTCTTTGAAGGCCTTCTGCAGACTCCACAAGGACTGGATGAAACTGTCCCTCCTCCCAAGAAAGTGGATATCTTTGACTAATGGGTGACAACAGAACCCATGTTTCCCCTACGCTAACCCCTTGGCTTCCAGGAGACTAAGCAATAACACTGATTATTTTTAATCCGGGGTCCTCCTCTCTCAATACCATCATGTTACATCGGGGACATATGTGTATAAACAAGTTTCTGGAAGCAGGAAGACCAGACATTTTAGAAAAATCCACAAAGAAGACTCTCCCAGAGGCCCTTGCCCAGTGCAGTACCCTCCCCCATGTGACATTTTCTATCTGATTACTGCAGAGATCCTGGTCATACCCCTTGCTCAGCATCCTGCTCTGCTTCAGGTTGAGCATCCATGTCCTCTGCAAAAGCCCATGTTTCTGCCTCAAACGTCATGTCAGACAGAACACAGGTGTCAGAGAGCTTGCTCAAGTGCATGGGGAGCACAAATCTCTGTGATGACTGGAGGCTCAGCTGGTGCTGCATGGCCATCACCATACACTTGAAAACATGCTTCTTGGCTGATGGACTGCCCTGCCTCGGGTTCAAAAAAATGAAGCAAATTCTGCTTTACTAATTTAGTTCGCATATGACAATAAATCCCAGAAATATGTCTTATGTATACTTCACATTACCTTTTGCCGACAAATACAAAAACATGGTCAACATTTGCAATAAAATTATCATAGAAATGCCATCTCAAATCTTATTTTCTTTTTTCCAATGTGCATTTCACAAATAACTTGTATTAAAATTATGTTTTACAGAGTAGAAATAGAAAACAAATACCCCTGGTAATTTAAATAGGCATTTGCATAACATGACTAGAACACTTTAGAAAAACACCCAGCATCGGAAAATGTGGGCTCAAAAACACTTAAATACAAGTGATTTTAATAAGTCTAATATGAAAAATGCCTTTTAGCTGTATTAATTAGTGAATTAAAATGTGTTGATCTTCAAATATTTTCCACTTAACAGTTTTGGGGATTTGTGGTTGGTTTTTTCCTTCTTTCTTTCTTTCTTTTTTTTTCCTGGTTGTGAGAAAATCTTGGCTCTCATTTTTCTTGGACGGTTCCTACAGGTAGTTGAAGAAGACTTAGGGACAAGGCTGGGGAATACTATCAGATGTCATACACTCTAGGAACTTCAGCTTGGATCTCTTAGGTGAAAAATGGGGCCATCCCTAGGCAGGCCTGGACTTCCCAGCCATGAGAGAGGGATAAAATGCAATCCATACCTGACACTACCATTAATGCCAGGAACCCAAGACTGGCTAGGTCATGGGTCCTAGTGGAGAACTTACTACTGTTATTCTCCGAAATGGACACAGCAATAAAATGACTCCTAATGATATATTGCTGTTTGCATAGATCAGGGCATGACTCAATCCTTATCAGAGAAGCTTCTTCTCACAGTAGATGGAAATTAACAGACACAGGAGGGGATGTGGGTAGGTTGAAGGGGAAGGCTAGGGGAAGCAGGAGGAGAGATGAGAGGGGGATCTGTGGTTGGTTTGTAAAATGGATAAAAAAATTCTTAAAAAAGAAAAAAGATACCTTCAATTGGCCAATGTGCAAAGAATAAGAGACTTTGGAGTGGTCCTCCTAAATGGGATTTCTACACCACATCCCCTCAAGGCTCAGGATTCTATGTGGAAGAGGAGGCAGAGGGGATGGATAACTTCGAACACACAGTGTTCTCCAGTCACAACAAGGCAGGTGCACACAAGAACTCACAGAGACTGTGGCAGCATTCACAAGACCTGCACAAGCTCAAGCCAGACAGAACCCAGCAGGTAAGAGTACTTACTCTGCAAGCATGAAGACCGAGTTCAAGTCCTTAGCACTCACATAAAAAAGGTGGGTTTAGTTACATATTGTGGGGATTTATTAAGGCAACTCCACATAGTTAAAAGGGAGGTTTATTTTGGGGTAACTTACAGTCAGTAAAGGGGTTGGTTACAGGATCCAGGAGAGGTGAGGTGCAGTCCAGCAAGGTTCTCTGGAGAACTCTCCTCTGTCTACCATCCAGCATCCAAGATCACCAGGAACCAAGAGAGCTGGCACATCCGGATCTCAGCTCTTAAGGGCTCCCGTCTCAGCCCCACCCCAGGGGCAGGTCATAGGTAGGCGTAGCAGTTACCAGAAGCCTCACTAGGGGTAGTACTTCCAGGTCAAAGCTGGAACAGCTACCCACTACAGTTATGTACATCTGTAACCCCAGCAAACTGGAGAAACAGGGACAGGGGGATGGCTGGGGCTCTCTGGCCACCAGCCTTGCTCCAGGTTCAGTGAGAGACCCCATCTCAAGGGAACAGAGTAGAGAGTCATAGAACAGGACCCCCAACATCCCTCTCTGGCTTCTGCCCATGTGAGGGTATGCATATCTACATGCAGAGGCAACTACACCACATGCACATACTCACACATCTAACACGGGTGGGGGGGGGAAGACCAATTAATTTTAAAAGAAAAAATGGAGTAAACGTGATTCATTTTCTCTATCCTGGCCTGTTCTCTGGCTTCACACAATAGGTCAGCACTTGATGGATCCTGTAAAGTGTGCGGCCTGGAGACTGTGAAGCACACACAGGGCTGCAAAACCCCAAAGCCAGATAATTCACAGGGTCTCCCTTCCCGCTAAGGAGAGTGCTCACACACGTAGCTGGGTTCTGTGCAATGATCACTCATCAAAAATGAGGAAGGTGCATATTTATTTCTGCAATTTCATTTGACTACCCTTCTGAGAATCTTCAGGAAAAAGAAGATCTTTCTATGTGAGACTTCTGAGTTGTTAAAAATTTCATTCTGGGCCCCTGGGAAACAGGGTATTAAAAGCTATCTCTGCTTGCTTGCACCATCAAAAAGAGCCGGCAATTCTCAGGGCATTTCTAGGAATGGAAAGGCCCAGATGGGCAGATGACAGAGCAGGTGGCCTCTGGCCAAGCCACTGGGAACGTGATCCTCCTGCAATTGCAAAACATGCCAGGAACTAGGTCCATCTGCATCGGAAGGTTCCACACCTGATCAAGTAGGATACAAAGGAAGTACAGACCATCAGGGAGCAACAACTGTGGCACTTCAACCTTGTCATTTGACAGGTAGGGAAACTGAGGCCTATAAGGGAAAGGAAGTAGCTTCCTTAGAGTCACACAATAACCAGAAAACTAGCCCCCTAGCTCCTAACCAGGATCCTTTTGTCAGAGGCTTTAGCTATATCAGAAGAGGATGCCTGTTTATAAAGAGACCTTGTCAGGATAGTGAGCTGCAGATTTCTAGAAAAGCAATAAAGAATGGCAGTTGGTTCTGAGCATCGGCTTCATGGCATTAGGAAACACCTATTGGATGAGTGACATGCTCTCCTCTGTGTGTCTGTGGGGCCTTTCCAAAGACATTTAAATCATCAGGACTCTGACCTGATCAGCAGATGAATCATCAATGGATTCATACTAGGACTGCACTATGGGGAGGTGGTGAGAGATAGAAGGTGAGAGTTTGGAGGAAGAGGGTCACCGAGTCCATGTCCTCAGGGTCATTTGCCCTCTGCTCTGCTCCTCCTCCGCACACACCCACCACCATGTTGCTCTGCCCGAACACATGGGGCCAAGTGTCATGGACTAAACTCTCTGAAATCCTGATCCAAACGAAATCCTTCTTGCCTTGTTGAGTATTTTATTACAGCAACAAGGAACGTAACTCACACTGCAGTAGATCAGGACCTTACCCCTTGGCAACGCATGCCTCATCCATCCAGAGCCAATGTGGGTGTGTAACTACAAAGGCATACTCTGTTCAGATCTCTTTAGGTTTACCCAATGTCCTTTTCCTCCTGTCCAGTCCCACCCAGGACGTCCAGCTGTTCTGTTTCCTTAGGCTCTTCTGGACTGAGTTCCTCAGACTCACTTCGTTTTCAAGGCCCTTGAGGAACACTGATCAGGTATTTAGTAGAAGGTTCTTCCATCTGTTCTTGTCACATTTTCTTCTCACCATGAGACTGGGGTCATGGGATCTTGGGAAAAGGACCAGGGCCAAAATGCCATCCTTACTCTACTCTCAATCCAACCACTTGCTGTTGGCATTGACTTTGCTCACTTGGTTAAGGTCATATTTCTCCACACCCAAGTGACCTGTCCTCTCTTTTCATACTGTATTTTGGAAGAACATCAGTCTATGCAGCCCACATCCAAGAAGTGGGAATCCAAGCCCCCTCCTCAAGAGCAAAGCACTCTGTGAACTGTATGGACCCTGCACAGCAGGTCTGTCTGTCCTCACTCACTAACTTACTGTGATATTATTCATACCACCATGGACTTGTGGATATTTATGGTGTGGTTTGGGCTACAATCCAATCCACACTTACTTTGTTGTCAAATTGTTCCAAGCTTGTCAATGGAAGCTGTTTCAGATAGCTCTGAACATCCCATCAGTGTGTATGCATGTGTGTTCACGTGTATTCACAGGTATGTTCATATGTGTGCACATGAATAAACACACATCTGTGTTCATGTGTGTGCTCATGTGTATGCATATATGTGTATAGTATTTGTGTGCACACGTTCATGTGCTTATACATGGGGGTGTTCACATGTATATGCATGTGGGTATGTATATGTTCCTGCATGTGTATGCATGTGTGTTTATGTATTCACAGGTATATTCATGTATGTTTGTGTATTCATGTGTGTGCATTCACATGCATATATGTGTGTACGCACATATTTAAGCCCTTCCCACTTTCTGACACTATAAGATATACCAGTTTCATCTGGTATATTTGTTGCCCTAGATTCAACCATTTCTCCAATGAACCCTGGTTCCTGTTGTTGAGGATGGCATTAGAAACCAAGATCTGGGGCTGGTGAAATAGGTGCTGGCTGCCAAGCCTGACAATCTGAGTAGAAGCCGCAGAACCCACATGGTGGAAGGAGAAAAGTGATTCCCAAGGGTTGTCTTCTGACCTCTAAATCTGTGCCACGGCACACACTCCTCTGCTTCATTCCAAAGGGAGGGAGGGGGGAGGGAGGGAGGAAGAAAAGATCTGGGTGGCAAATACATTCCTAGATGAATCCATAAATGACTCATAGCTGAATGACCTATACAGGAAGGCAGTGTGGCTTTGCAGGAATAAGTCATTAAAGACCTAACTTTAAGGGTGTGTTTCTTCCTCCCCTCCCTCTTCCCCTCCCTCCTCCCCTCCCTCTTCCCCTCCCTCCTCCTCTCCCTCCTTCTCCTCCCTCCACCCAGGCTGCTACTAGTTCTGCCTTATCACAGGCCCAGAAATGAGTGTCAAATGACCATGGACAGATCGCTCTCAAACCATGGGACAAAGTAAACCTTTTTCCTTTGATTAAATTAGTTTTTAGACTTTGTTATCTGCAGGTAGGTGTGTGCATGTGCACATGGACAAGTGCCTGTGGAAGTCAGAGGACAATTTGCAGGAATATGTCTTCTCTTTCCAGCATGTGGACTCTGGGGTCAAATTCAGGTCACCAGGCTGGGTAGTGAGCACCGTTTCCCACCAAGCCATCCTGCCCACCTAAATCTTTCCTTCTGTAAGTGGATTTTCTCAGGTCTTTTGTCACAGTAATAGAAAGCTAGACAGTATAGAGAGTGAAGAGGTAGACACACATATACATGTTGCCTCTTGGTGTGTGCACAGCTGTGGAAATCTCTACATACATCTGTCTCAACCTATATAAGCTACATAGGCGAATACACGGATGTCTCCAGCTCTGATCTTGTCCTATGGGTCATCGTGTCTCCTATTGTTCATCCACGATGCGTCTATCTTCAGATGGAGATAATAAGACCATGAGATCAATGTGAGTGGCCCAGGGTCACACCTCAGCAGGGAAGTGGACAGTACCACCTCACTATGTTTCTGCTCTGCCATTTTTCTCATAGCTATGATCAAAAGCCTGACAGAAACAGCTTAAAGGAGGGAGTTTTTGTTTGTTTGCTTGTTTTGAGGCAGATTTTTTTTTTTTTTGGTTTTTTGAGACAGGGTTTCTCTGTGTAGCTTTGCGCCTTTCCTGGAACCCACTCTGTAGACCAGGCTGGCCTTGAACTCACAGAGATCCGCCTGGCTCTACCTCCCAAGTGCTGGGATTAAAGGTGTGTGCCACCACCGCCCAGAGGCAGATTTTCCTATAGCTCAGGCTGGCCTTGCTATATAGTCAAGGATACTCTTGAACTCCTGATTCTCCTACCTCCATATCCTGAGATCTGGAATTACAGGGATGTGCCACAGAGGGCACCCGATCTCATTATAGATGGTTGTGAGCCACCATACGGTTGCTGGGAATTGAACTCAGGACCTCTGGAAGAGCAGCCAGTGTTCTTAACCTCTGAGCCATCTCTCCTTGCCACCACACCCATTTTTGATTGCTTGTTTTGCTTGGGTTTTTTGTTGTTTTTATGTGGTGCTGGGAGTCAAACTCAGAGCTTTCTGCATACTAGGCAAACACTCTACCAACTAAGCTATAGGAAGACATTTTGTTTTGTTATAAGCCCAGGAAGACATTTTGTTTTGTTATGTGCCAGAGACAGGGCCTTATATGTAGCCTGGGTTTGGCTCAAACTAGAAATCTTCCTGCCTCAGCCTCCTGAGTGATGGGATCATAGTGGTATGCCTCCACTCAGAGCCAGGCAGGGCTTCATATTGTTTTCAGAGGTGTTGGTTCATCACAGCAGGAAGGGTGAGGTAGAGAAACTCAACCACAGCATCCAGGAAGCAGAGAGGGACAACATAGCCCTTGGAACCCATCTCCAGTAGCCTATTTCATCTAGGAAGGCCCCTAAAGTTTCCCGAACATCCCCAAAGAGCACCACCAGCTGGGAACCAAGCATCCAGTGTATATATGTATGAGGGACATTTTAAGTTCACACCACAGTACTGCACCTGTCTGGTCCTGAACCCCAAATACAACTGCCCTTGGCTAATGGCAGAGCTTTGTGAACAGAGGATGAAAATGGCTTGCTTAGGGGAGAAAGTCCCATCCAGGAGGCCATCGGACCCTAGGATCAGACAGATCAGCAATACAGAGTGCAACCCAAAGATAGTCAGCAGAGCCCAGGCTTGGGCACCCTGCATTTTTTACTATCCTACCACCACAAACAACAGGACTCAGAAATGTGACCAAGGAGAAGCCACTACAGTTGATGTTGGACTTTCCTGCCTGGGACTCTTGGGCATAAGCAGGCATGTACTGCTACTCCAGGATCAGGTGTGAGGTGTCACATCATACTCTCTCCAAAGCCCTGGATAACCTTCTGCCTCAGAAGGGATAGGTCACTGGGTACAGCCGTCATTGACACTGGCAGTGTTCAGGGTCAGCTTTCCCCCTCATGGAGGTACTAGTAGCATGCACTGCAGTCCCAGGTGCTCAGTTCCCCTTGAGCTCTTTTGTGGATCATGCGCAGTGTGTGGAGGCCCCCTCCTTTCCTGCTCCACTACACTCAAGGGACTGCTTCATAAATAAACCATCTGTACCACCACCTTGTTTGGAGTTCCCAAGATATAAATTAGCCCTTTCTTTTAGTTTAGACAAGACCTTGCTATTTAGCCCAGGCTAGCCTTAAACTCACGATCATCCTCCCTCACCTCCTGAGTGCATCCAAACTAACCCTGTCTTATTTGTTCTTCAGAAAGCTTGGCTGCCTCAGCCCAAACTAAGCATGTGTACACACACAAGGGCAGGCCAACAGCATCTGCAGGCAGGAAGAGGCTGCCAGAGCTAAGACTCTGGATCTCAGGCTCCCGGGTAGGTCTCCAGACAGTGGCAGTGTTTAGAGGTCAGGACAGTTGACACTACTCACATATCTGCTTGTCCACCTTGGAGGGGAGCTAAGAGGTGACATGGCTCCTGTGGTCTAGCCTGGTGAGGCCCTAGAAAGAAATCAGGGAAGCTGCTTGGCGGCTTAGTCCTTAGAAATGTTTGGAAGCCATCCTTTCTAGATGCATGGAGGGAGAGAGTGTCATTTGTCAGCTGTAGCTAGATGAAGCGACACAGTGTCAAGGGATTCCAGCATCTGAGAGCACACCTGCACAGAGTCTCAGCAAGTTCCCAGGCAGAGGCCATCCGTCAGAGGAAGGTGCCTATGTCCCATGAAGGGCACTGTCACCAGCAAATGATAGTCTAGATTTCTAGGTTCACCCATATGGAGTGGTGCCCGCTGTCCCCCCTCCCCATGAAGATGAAAACATTTGTCACCAATGTCCCAGGCCTGCAGACATGCTGTGTCTGATTCATCTGCACCTCTGCTACTTTGCCTGCCAGAGGCCACTGCAAAAGCATACTGTACCATTGCTGGAGGACCTTTGCTGCCAAGCTAACCGCCCAGCCCAGGGCTCACTCTGCTCCTTTTTGCCCAAGAAGTCCACATTCTCTCATGTGCGTGCACACATACACACACACACACACACACACACACACACACACACACACACAAGCACACACACTCAGGCCTTCACACACCCATTCATACACACATGCTCACATACACAATGCATGCTCAAAATCCTTCTACTTCTCCACAGGAAATCTCTCTCCTAAACAAGTAGGTGTCTCTCCACCAGTCCCTGCCCCTCATGAGGAACCTGGCATCTGGGCTTTTGTGGGGCTGGGTCCCCAGGAGGACACTCAGGCCTCTGTGAGGTTTTAGAAGGCTTCTGAGGTGTACCTACTGGCACAATGCCCTTAGGAAGTAGATTAGAGAGCCCTTAGCAGGTAGCTGGGGTTCTCCCCACTAGCTGGACATTGGGCAATTACTGGTGAGGTCTTAAGAGATAAGTGAAGCAGGCTCCAAGGAGGCTTTCAGAAACAATTGCCGAGCCATAGGGAGCAATGGCCTTGGCTTTGGACCTGAACTATGTAGCTCTCTGAGAACTGGGAAGCTGTTAATCCTTTAATTCTAGCAGCTGGCCAGGAGCTCAGGTTGGATTTGGAATGTGGGGCAGAGAAGAAAAGCAACAGAGGAATTTCCAAGTCTTCAAATTTGGACCAGCTCCCTCCTCCCTGCCCTTTCCCACCTGTGGGGAAGAAAGGGGATGCCCCTGGTCTCTCTACAGAGAATGCTGCTCTGTGGGTGTCCAGCCTCTGGGGACTCTGGTGGCCACTGGCCAAAAGTCAAGGCCAAGTAAGGGAGACAGGAGAATCTTTTAGTAAGAGAACTCAGTGGGGTGTTCCCAAGAGAAACTAATCACCTCAGGACCAGCAAGCAGCACTCCCTCTGTCCCTGTGGTGGCCCTGTAGGTGCAGCTATGCAGGCCACTGACTGAGCAAAGTGAAGAGAGGATGGATGCAGCTTCATTCCAGGGGCATCCCCACACCCTCATGCTGACTGCCACCAACCTCTGCAGGCACAGGGACCCCACTCACTACCTGAAAGCTTACAGCCTCACACTGGAGTGTGGGGATCAACAGGCCTCCTAGAAAAGAGAAAGCAAGATGAGTAGATGGAGAGATCAGGGAGGCTAGGAAAGCCAGACATGATGGTTCACAACTGTAATCCTGGCACTCAGGAGGCTGAGGCAGGGAGATCATAAATTTGAGGCCAGCCTCAGCTACACAGCAGGACTGTCTCAAAACCTCAACACACACACACACACACACACACACACACACACACACACACACACACACAGGCTAAGGAGCAGGGCATTTACCCAGCATGTGCAAGACCCTGGGTAACATGGGGAGGACAGTTTAAAAATCTGTCCATGTCCCTAACTGGAACTCTAAGGCCGGAATCAAAGCTAGTGCCCCTCCCCGTCCCTGTCCCCCATTCCTCTCCTCCCTTTCTTTTCCTGCATCCCCACCCTCTTTCTCAGACCCCTTCCAATCTCCCTCTTCCACTTCCTCTCAATTCTCTCCTCTCCTGGGCCCCTCCTTTCCTTCCCAAGCTCCTCCTCCTAGTCTTCTGCCTAAGAAGGCAGAAGCTCACCCAGGAAGGAGCTGAAATCAAAGCTAGGAGTCCCCATCTGTCCTGGAGGACTTCAACAGACAGACAGACAGATCAGACTTGTGGAGGGACAGCAGGCACAACCAGGTAACAGGTGAGATAACAGGTGAGGTGAATGAGGAGTCAGTGTCCACAGGATGAGACCCGGTACCTTGTCCTCACATGACCATTGTCCTTAGAAGTGTTTGGAAATAGAGGTGTGTGTGTGTGTGTGTGTGTGTGTGTCTATGCATGTGTGTGTGTCTCTACGCATGCATATGTGTGTCTATTGTGTGTGTGTCTGTGTGTGTGTCTGTGTCTGTGTGTCTGTGTGTCTATGCATGCATGTGTGTGTGTGTCTGTGTGTCTATGCATGCATGTGTGTGTGTGTCTGTGTGTGTGTCTGTGTGTCTATGCATGCATGTGTGTGTGTGTGTCTGTGTGTGTGTCTGGTGTGTCTGTGTGCTTATACATGCGAGCGCACACATGCGTGCGTGCATGTGTGTGTGTGTGTGTGTGTGTGTGTAGGCCAGAGGTCTTCCTCAATCATTCCCTACCTTATTTTTTGAGACAGGGTCTCTTGTTGAACCCGAAACTCACAAACTGAGCTAGACCACCTGACCAATAAGACCTACAAAGGTCTCAGCCTCCCTGCACTGGGATTACAGATGTGTGCCATTGAGCTTGGCTTTTTAAATGGCTGCTAAAGACCTGAGCTCCGGTCCTCATGCTTGTCCAGAAAGTACTTTATTAACTGAGCCAACTCCCTAACCTCCTGGAAATAGATAATTTTTTTAAGTGATAAAGTTATTTTTCAAGTTAGAGCCCTAAAAATAATGCAGGGATAGCTGTATCATAGCTTCTGACACAGGTCAGTCCGGGAGTACGCGCTCCTAGTCTGCCCAAGTTTCTGGTGTAACAGGACTCCCTCTGTCCCTTGGCTGCTCAGCAGTACCTGGGGACAGATTGCATTTCAGTGTCTTGGGCTGACTCTCAGCACACATGCAGGGAAGCAAATGCTGGGGCCACAGGGCATAATGCCTTCTTGTGATAGGCCAGTCAAGGCACTGGCCTGAACTTAAGAGTGAGCAAGTCCAACAGTCTAGCAAGGACTGAGTATTGGGAACTGTCCTCACAGGAAAACCTAAGAGCTGCCTGAGACGATGAATGGGGTTTGTGCTGGCTAATTTTATATAAACTTGGCACAAGCTGGAGTCATCTGAGAGGAAGGTACCTCAGCTGAGAAAATGCTTCCATAAGACTGGGCTATAGACAAGCCTGAGGGGTATTTTTTAAATTAGTGATTGATGCGAGAGGGCCTAGCCCATTGTGAGTGGTGCCATCTCTGGTTTGGTGGTTCTGGGTTCTATATGAAAGCAGGCTGGAGCAAGTCAGTAAGCAGCACCCCTCCATGGCCTCTGCATCAACTCCTGCCTCCAGGTTCCTGCCCTATTTGAGTTCCTGCCCTGACTTCCTTCAGTGATGTGGAAGTGTAAGCCAAATAACCCCCTCCCCCTCAACTTGCTTTGAGTCATGATGTTTTATCATAGCAGTAGTAACCCTGATGAAGACAGGGTTCAACAGGTGAAATCTACTAGAAACCTTCTTTTTCTTTCTCTCTCTCTCTCTCTCTCTCTCTCTCTTTCTTTTTTTTTTTTTAAAACTTTCAAAAACAGATGGAATGGGCAGAGCTTAGGAGCCACCCAGGTGGGACTTAAGGAAGAGAAGGCCTATGTAGTAGAATGTTTTAAGGCGTGTTACTTTTGTTCATATTTATTGCATTTGTTTAACTCTGTGAAGCTGTGTTACCGTGCCTGTGTAAAACACCTGATGGTCTAATAAAGAACTGGCCAATAGCAAGGCAGGAGAAAGGATAGGTAGGGCTGGCAGGCAGAGAGAATACATAGAGGGAGAAATCTGGAAGAGATCTAGCAGCCAGAGAAGGAGGAGTACACCAGGGGCCAGACACCCAGCTACACAACCAGCAAGCCATGTAGTAAGAGTAAGATTTACAGAAGTAAGAGAACAGGAAAAGCCCAGAGGCTAAAGGTAGATGGGATCATTTAAAGTTAAGGAAAGCTGGCTAGAAACTAGGCCAAGTTAAGGCTGGCCATTCATAATTAAGAATAAGCCTCCGTGTGTGAATTTATTTGGGAGCTGGGTGGTGGGTGCCCCAAAAGAACAAAAACCCCCAACAGGCCTGTGCCACCAGAGGGACAGGTCAATTCCTGAGTCTGGATAAGTAACTCCCACCCCTGCCCTGCACCCTCTCCCCACCCCAACCTCAGGTACTCACTGGCCTAACTCCCCAGGGGACTGTTTGGGAACAGCAGCTGTCCCTCTATGCTGGTTATTGATTGAATTTCTGTTTACTTCGCTGTAAGCTTAATTTGCTGTGTTAATGGCATTTTAATCCACTTGCCCATTGCAAGGGGCTGATAATGGCATACTTTTATAAACCAGCAGTGACATTTTCTGCATCCTGGTTCTTCGGTGGATGGGACCGGACATCATTCCCCAGATTGCTTTCCTGGATTGCCTCCATGTGACACTCATGGCCAGCCCCTTCAGGATGGGGAGCACTGCTTCCTGTGCTCCAGGCTTCAGGACAGATTGAGATAGGATTCTCCAAGCTCAGAGCCCAGAGGGGCTGAGGGACAACAGACAGCAGGGTCAGCTTGTGCAGGCTCTTTAAAAGCAAAGACTGACAACTCTTAGGAAAATTTACCCAAATCTGATCCTTGTTATCCAGAGTCAAACTAAGTCTGTGACTCTGTCCCCTATGTAAGCATGAGATGCCTTGTGGGAAGAGTGGCTACCTGGGCAGATCTCCCTGGAAAATCTGCCTCTGACCCTCAGTTCACATCTGCAAAATGGGAACAGAAAAACAGGCTGAGCCACTATCACAGGGTAGAGGGATAGTGTATGCAAAGCCAGGCAGATCCTCAGATGGGTCCACATGGTGGCAACTGAGGTGGTGTGCAGGGACAGGACTGGGTGAGAAGAACAGTACCTGGTCTGCTGCCCCCTAGGCAGGACCAAGAACAGCTACCTTGCACAAGGGCCATATATTCTGCACCCCAAAACAACACAAATCGCTCTCAACAAACCAGAGATTGGCCTTGGACCCAAAGACAATGGGCTGTGGGTAGCTGCTGTAACAGGAAAGAGGGGACTGTAGTCAGCAGGAAGGCTCACCCAGGAGGGGAATGACTGGCACAGCTCCTCCCTAGCAGAGGGGATGAGGTATCCATCCAGCATCACAGTCAAGAGAGAGGCCAGAAGACAAGCAGAAGGAATAAGAAAAAAAAAAAAAAAACAGGAGAAGAAGAGGAAGAAAGTATATGAATGAGGAAGAGGAGAGGAAGAGCAAAGGTCAAATAAGAACGCAGTGCCTCTGCTTCCTGACTCTTCATTTTAAAGGTGAGACTGAGGAAGGAAAGGCCACAGAACAGCAGTGATCATGTGACACACAGCAGACACCTCAGAGCTAGAGCGAGTCGCTGGAGACAGTAGAACACCAGGAGCAGCATAAGCTAGTGCGCCCAGGCAGAGGCAGCTGCTTGGCACTGGGTCCTCAGCTCTGCAGATATCCTCAGGCATACGTGCAACCTGTGTCCTGTCCTGCACTGAAGATGGGACCCTGAGTTCACCGTCTCCCGCCTGTCACCAGCTCTCCAAACCCAGGATTCCCACTAGCTGCCAAGCATCTGTCTTCATCTTCCACGTGTCCATGGCACCTCTGTTTCTGTGTGTGCGTGCACAGGTCAACCACATACACAAGCAAAGATCCAATGGTCCCCACCCCCCAAGGAGCCAAACCCCGCAAGGGCCATTCCCAGGGGCTGAGTACCACTGCTCATTGAGAGCCACAGAGCCTGTAATAGCCTCAGGCATCGCCTGGGATTAATGGCCAGCAGGGTTAATAGCCCTCAACGACACCCTGGGCCATTAGGCACCAGGAAACCCCACACCTCAGTGGCTCTTACTTAAGTGGAAGACATTAGAGAGCCAACAACAATGTCACATAGGTGGAGGTCCTCAGAGAGCTCAGGTCCTGGGGCAGGAGGTTGGCCACTGCAGAGCACTAGTTCCAGACCCCCACTTGGTCTGATGGCTCTTTCTTTGGGATTCTGGAGTGTGTGTGTGCATATGACTGTTGTATTAGTATATCTGTGTATTTGCAGGAGTATGTATGTCTCTGTATTCCTATGCATGTGACATGTCTATGTATATCAGTTGTACATATGTGTACCTATATGTTATGTGTTTAAGTCTGTGTCTACTTGTGTGTATATTTGTTAGTCTTCATGTGTCTGTGTGTCTAAGTGTGTCTGTTTCTATGTGTATCCGACCTATGTCTTCATGTGTCTGTGAGCTTCTATGGGTAATTGTTTCTGTCTGTTTTTTACACTTCTGTGTGTCTGTTTCTGTGTGCTTATGTCTCTCTAGATATGTGTGTATATATATACATTTATATGTATATGTCTGTATGTGTCTGTGTGTGGTATGTGAGCCCTTCTGTGTGTTTGTGTGTATATGGTATATGTGACACATTTGTGTGTTTATCTGTGTGTGTGTGCATGTCTCTGTGTGGTGCATGTCTTTGTATGGGGGGGCATGTATATATATGTGTTTCTATTTGTCTATGTATGTCTGTGTATGTGGTATGTCTGGTGTGTATGTATATATGTGTATGTTTATGTCTTTCTATGTACTTTCT
>CABHPH010134975.1:0-39248 GCA_902168325.1 Peromyscus nudipes | reverse complement strand
GTGTGTGTGTGTGTGTGTGTGTGTGTGTGTGTGTGTGTGTCTGTGTCTGTGTCTGTGTCTCTGTGTCCAGTTAAGCCATAATTCACAGTGATAGCTCTGATTCAAACACTACATGATGGGGATTTAACTTTGATTTTATTCTTGAATTTCTCTTATCTAGCCTTAAAAACTGTAGCAGCTAATAATATTGATCTAATCCTATAATACATATCAAATAATTTCAAAATAATAGTATAGATTTATTGCCAAAATAAGACTGGTAAAGCCAGACATGGTAGCACATACATGTAAACCCGACACTTAGGAAGTGGAAGAAGGTTTAGAAGTTCAATGTCAGCCAAGGCTACAAGTTTGAAGCCAGTCTGAATTACATGAGGCCCTGTCTCAAAAAGCAACACACACACACACACACACACACACACAGAGGCAGGGGAGATTGGGCTGCTAGATGCATAAGTCTGATGACTTGAGTTCAATATCTAGAACTCACATAAATGTGGAGCCAACTCTACAAGGTTCTCTGACCTTCACACATGTGTGCCATGACAGGTGCATGATTATACCCATCATATACACACAATAATAATAAATAAAAACCATTTAAAGGCAAAATAAAGTAGGAGAGAGCTAGGAAAGTGACTCAGCCAGTGAGGAGCTTGCTGTACAACCAGGGGGACTTGAGTGCCCCCAGACCTTACAAACGCTGGGCACGGCAAAGTGTGCATACACATGAACACACACAGGTTACATAAAAAGACTGCTTGATGAAGTTTGGAATTTCCTTTAACTCTGCCCTAAGAATGAAGAATCAAAATGCAGGTATAAAATCCCCTGAGGAGGCCAGCACCACACACTTTAATCCCAGCACTCGGGAGGCAGAGGCAGGCAGAGCTCTGTGAGTGTGAGGCCAGCCTGGTCCATAGAGCCAGTTCCAGGACAGCTAGGACTACATAGTGAGACCTTATCTTAGGGAAAAAACAAAACACACAAACAAGTATTAAAACAAAAAACCTCTGATGCAATTGTGTGTGTGTTGTTTATGTGTGTGTGTTTATGTTTGTGTGTGTTTCACAATCTTGAAGTGTGGTTTTCATTTGTATTTGCTTGAGGGGTTTTTTTTGTTTTTTTGTTTTGTTTTGTTTTGTTTTGTTTTGTTTTTCCAGCTTGTGATCCTCCTGCCTCAGCCTCCCCAGGGCTGAGATTCCAGGCACATGCTGCCACACTTGGCTCTTGGATTCAGGTCTTTCAGGTTGCTCTCAAGTACTGGAGAATCATCCTTTCTCTTTTACACATGAATGTATTTGTCAAATAGTTATAATATTTACATGATCCCAAAGTAAAAATGATATGTTATACTGAGGAACTTCTCTCCCCGCCCCCTCCTTCTCCAGCTTGTTCCCTCTCTCTGCCTGTAGAGGGTCAGGGTAATTAGTTTTAACCTTCCTGGGTCCCTTGTGGCAAACAGAAACAAATGCCTCTTGCTCGTATGTAGTACACTATTCAAGTGTCCACACTGCATTCCTTCCTCGGGTGAAGATGTCAGGCTGCAGACACACATCTTTCTCACTTAGTAACCTAGGAGACACTTAGCATTGGAGAGGACAGTGCTCCCTTTGTACCTCTGTCTCTGTCATCTGCACTAACCTAACATTCTGTTGTGTGACTTGTTCAGTCGGGCCCTCGGTCCCCATTGTCCCTGCACCGAAGTTCCTGTAATGGGGAGCTATGGACAGAGATGTCCCATTGGAATCAAGGATCAGAAATAGGAGACTTTTGCCACAGACCAACACATGCAGATGAGGCTCTTCCTGAGATGTGACCATTTTCTTGCTGAAACCCAGTTTGTTTTCTTGTCCATGCAGATCTGGAAAGACTTGCCACATCTAAAGGCAGTGGTGATATACCAAGAACCACCACCACAGAAGATGGCCAATGTGTACACGGTATGAATAGCGGGCCCTGGGGGATGGATGGGCCTGTCTGGGCCCACACAGCTGACCCAGACCAACGCCTCTGCCCTGTGTTGCCACAGATGGAAGAACTCATAGAACTGGGACAAGAAGTGCCCGAAGAGGCTCTAGATGCCATCATTGATACCCAGCAGCCCAACCAGTGCTGCGTGCTGGTCTACACGTCAGGCACCACTGGAAACCCCAAGGGCGTGATGCTGAGTCAAGATAATGTAGGACAGATGCCCAGATGGGTGGGTGGGATGGGGGTGACGCCGGGTCGTGGTCCTGCCTCAACAGCCTCTGGGGAAGTCTCTGACAGCTCAGCTTAAGGAGCTAGCTGAGTAGGAATGCCCACCCATTTGTGGTGTAGAAAGAGCCCTGCAGAGGAGAAGGGGAAGAGAGCATGTGTGGGGCTGTCCCTAGAGGTCTCCAGAGCCTGTAGAAAAGCCTGAGAGGGCACCTACATGCTCTGGGAATCTACAGAGGTAGCCCAAGCCCCCATGGCTTCCTTCCCCTCAGATCACGTGGACAGCGCGGTACGGCAGTCAGGCGGGGGACATCCAGCCAGCAGAAGTCCAGCAGGAGGTAGTGGTCAGCTACTTGCCCCTCAGCCACATTGCTGCCCAGATCTACGACCTGTGGACCGGCATCCAGTGGGGGGCCCAGGTCTGCTTTGCAGATCCTGATGCCCTAAAGGTCAGTCTGTCTTCCTGACTTCTGGCCCCGTGTGTGTGCAGTGTGTGAGCCAGGGCACACCCAGCTCTGTGCTCGAATCTGTCGGCCCCGTGTGCATCCATAGGCTGCTGGTTCTCGGTGCACATAGCACTGGGAATTCTTTCAGCCGCTGTTGGTCCAGCCTGACTCAAATGACCGAACAAATAGGGAAGCCGATGACATTATGTTACATCCTACAAACTGCCCCCTTCGGTCTCAGTGCCATCAAGCCGCAGTTTCCCCAGATCGTGACCACAAGATGATTAGAGGGTGGCCACAGCTTCCTGCACCTCAGTCTTGTAACATATACCTTTATCTTTACTTTAACCACTAGGAAGAGTTCCCAGAGACGCCCTAGCCAGCTGCCCTGACCCGGTGTCTCGGTAGCTTGGGCAGCGTCACGTGTTTAGTCCTAAAACAAGCCCTGCTGGGGGAAGGAGGCAGCAGGTCCTTCTTTGGCTGTTGTTGTTGTTGTTGTTGGTAGTGGTGGAGTGTGTGTGTGTCATACGTGCTCCTGTGCTCACCTGTGTGTGTGTGTGTGTCATACGTGCTCCTGTGCTCACCTGTGTGTCACACGTGCTCCTGTGCTCACCTGTGTGTGTGTGTCATACATGCTCCTGTGCTCACCTGTGTGTCACACGTGCTCCTGTGCTCATCTGTGTGTGTGTGTCATAGTGTTCCTGTGCTCACCTCTGTGTGTGTGTCATACGTGCTTCTGTGCTCACCTGTGTGTGTCATATGAGCTCCTGTGCTCACCTGTGTGTGTGTGTCATATAAGCTCCTGTGCTTACCTGTGTGTGTGTCATATAAGCTCCTGTGCTCACCTGTGTGTGTGTCATATGAGCTCCTGTGCTCACCAAGGCTCGTCAACATGGGCTGGTTTCTTCTATAATTCTCCATCTTTAAAATTAAAAAAATTAAGATATTTTTAAATGGTTTAATTTATGTATGTGTGTCACATACATGGAGACCAGAAGAAGGCATAAGATCCCCTGGAGCTTGAGTTTCAAGCAGTTGTGAGCTTCCTGGTGTGGGTGCTGGGAACTGAACTCTGGTCCTCTCCACTCTTAACTGCTGAGCCATCTCTCCTACCACATCTACCTTATTTTTTTGAGATAGGCTCTCCCCGTCTCTGTAATAAAGCAAGTGAAATTAGTTTTGATAATGTTGAATTCAACCCTACAGATAAAGAATTTTAACCTACAATTGATGTATTTTTAAAAACATGTACCTTATTTTATGTGTGTGAATGCTTTGCCTGCATGTCCCTGGTACCCTCAGAGGTCAGAAGACAGAACAGGGCATTGGATCCTCTAGAACTGGAGTCATGGATGCTTGTGAGGCATCATGTGGGTGCTGAGAATTGAACCCAGCCCTTTGCAAGAGCCACAAGGGCTCTCAGACCTCTCTCTCCAGACCCTACAATTGCTATTTTTAAATAAGTTTTTTTACTAAATTTATTTTGAGATGGAGGGGGGGTCTCACTATATAGCTCTGACTGTTCTGGAACTATGTAGACCCGGCTGGCCTCGAATTCACAGAGATCTGCCTGCCTCTGCCTCCTAAGATCTGGGATTAAAGGTGTGAATCTCTAAACCTGGCTTATTTTTTAATTTTGAGATTATAATATAATTGTAACATTTCTCCCTTCCTTTTCCTCCCTCCAAATTCCTCTATATACCCCTCCCGCTCTCTTTCACATTCATGAGCTCCTTTTTCACTCATTGTTACTGCACACACATAAATGTATTCCTACATATAACCTGCTCAGTCCATATAATGTTCCGTGCATATATGTTTTCAGGGCTGACCATTTGGTCCTGGCAACAATGGGTGTGTTCTTCCCTGGGGAAGACCGCTTCTCTCACCTCCAGCTTTCCTCGGTTGCCTACTGTTCTTTGTGTAGGGTTGTGCCCTTGTGGGCTTTTCCCTGTCCACTTTGGTAAATCTGTGGGTGTCCTTGTTCAGCTCACAGGTCCCACATGTTGGTCATGTTGGTGAGACTCTATGGATGTAGCTTCTGACACATCTAGAGGACACAGTCTCACAGAAAACTCTCTGATCTGGCTCCTGCCATCTTTCCACCCCCTCTTCTGCAATATTTCCTGAGCCTTGGCTGTGAAAATGCTTTGTAGATGGATCTGTTGGGACTGGGCTCCATAACTGAGCATTTTGGTTAGTCGTGATTTTCTGTTGTGGTTCTGTCTATTGCAAAGAGATGCCTCCTTGATTAGGAGTGAAGACAATACTTCTCTCCTTTTATTTAGCAATACTTCTCTGTGGGTATAAGGATGAATATTTATAGATTGTTGTTAGGGATTATGCTGGTTTAGTCAATTAGGCCTTGCAGAATCTCCTCCAATAAGCATGACTTAACTAGGTTTCAGTTAACTGGGATACCAGGCATGGCATCTCTCTTGTTGAGTGAGTCTTAAGTACAATTAGAGCGCTGTTGGTTACTATCAAAGTATGCATGCCGCTACTCACTCTTAGAGTTATGAGATCATGCTCTTTGCTGGTGTGTTTCATAGGTATTGTCATTGGGTAGGTGTAGCGGTAAGTTTCTTCGGTCCCGCCCAGCCCCGCAGTCCCTCAGCCGCCTATAAAATAATCATTCAGAGACTTAATGTTAATTGCAAAATACATGACCTATGGCTCAGGCTTCTTGCTAGCTAGCTCTTATAACTTATCTCAACGCATAACTACGAATCTATGTATCACCACATGTTCCGTGGCTTTACTGGCGTCCCATTCTGTGTTGTTCCTTGGATGGTGGTTTGTTGTCTCCCCACACTCTCCTTTCTCCTCTCACTGTCTCTCTTGGATTTTCCTGCCTGGCTCCATCCTGCCCTGCCATAGGCCAATGCAGCTTTATTTATTAGCCAGTGGGAGCCACACATATTCACAGCATACGGGAAGGCATCCCACAGCAGATAGGACTGTTGGTCGCTTCTCTCCTTTGGAAGCTTGTGTGGCACCTTCTGATACCATGAAAGCTAGTCCTCAGGGAGGGGACATTCAGATCAGTTCTAACTCAGGGCTTTCTGAGCCCTGTTGCTGAAGTATGTGGTGTCTTCAGCAATAAGGATTTACTTTCCATCTCTGAGTGGGCGCCCAAGGACATGTAGATGTAACCAACCGCCTTATTAAATAATAACACAAAGCCAATGTAAGGATGAAAGCCCAAAGAGGTCAGAGCTAAGAATCTTACCCGCTTTTCTGCCAGCTAGCTTCTCCCACCAAGAGATTTCTCCGAAAGGCGTGTTACTTCCTGTGCGTTTGACTTATATAGAGTCCTTGTTCTTCCTTCTCATTGGTTGTAAACCCAACTACGTGACTGCCTCGTCACTGCCTCTCTGTCTTCTACAGTTGGTATTGAGATTAAGGGCGTGTGTCTCCAATGCTGCCTGTATCCTTGAACACACAGAGATCTACCTATTTCTGCATACCAAGTGCTGGGATTAAAGGCGTGGACCACCACCGCCCCTTACCAAGTGCTGGGATTAAGGGCGTGGACCACCACCGCCCTGGCTTTCGCTATGGCTTGCTAATAGCTCTGACCCCTAGGCAACTTTATTTATTAACATACAAATAAAATCACATTTCAGTACAAATAGAATACCACTATATCTCCCCCTTTCTAATTTAATAAAAAGAGAAAAAAAAGAAAGTTGTACCTAATATAAGAAAAACTATATACAAAAGTACAATAACTATATACAATATATACAAGTGATGAATACCTAAACAATGTCTAGTCCATTTGTATTTGACAAATTCAGAGAAAATAATTCCATTACTTATCCTGTTTTGGTAAGTCCAGAATGTACCTATTTCCTTTCTATCCTAACTAATCTTCAACTATAATTAATTAATCTTTAAATATAACTAACTAATCTTCAACTATAACTAACTAATCTTCAACTCCCTCAGAGACCCAAGAAGGAAATAATATTACCTAACAAAAATAAAAACAGGAAGTGCATGCAAGCAGCTTCCAAAAAAATTGTGAGTTGACAGAAACAGCCAGCCGCCTGGACAGTCACCTGAGGTTTCTCCGCAGTGTTGGGGCATCATCTTCAGCCTATAGGCTTAACGTATCTGACAGACTCATTTGTGAAGTAGGATGTACACAAGGTCAACAGTTCAACCTCACCTTGGGTGAGAGCAGTATTTGGGGAGCCTCTTAGACAGCCCAGGCCAAGAACTGGAAAGACAGCCTCTCATGTCTGGTATTTGGATTCTTGTTGGGTGGGCTTTAGCTCTTGGAGGGAGCACTGTCGGTCCAAATGAGCAAAGTTCATTAAAATTATATATGTTTATTTATACATGGCATTGTGTATTGTGGGTTTTTGTTTTTTCGATGAATAGTTAGTAGTATGATTCCTTGTGGCCTCCTGCTTCAGCCTCTTAAGTGCTGGGATTACAAATTCACCCCACTCTATGGGGCCAAAGGAGGTTATCATGTTTGAGTTAGACAGATGCAGAAAGATCTGAGGGATCAAGGCGCCGCTGGATACAGTGGTTGGCAAGGGACACCAAAGTTCTGTTAGCAGTCATGGAGATACAGCTGTTGGACCACAGCCACCGGCACGGACACAAACTGGGTACAAGTGTGTGCACATCCACGGGGCGCCTGTGGATAGCATTTATCCTGTGAGGCTTGTGTCTGCAGGCCCGATACCACCTCTGCTTCTCTCTGGCCTTGAGCAGGGGAGCCTGGTGAACACACTTCGGGAAGTGGAGCCCACGTCCCACATGGGGGTGCCCCGTGTATGGGAGAAGATCATGGAACGGATCCAGGAGGTGGCGGCTCAGTCTGGCTTCATCCGGCGCAAGCTGCTGCTGTGGGCTATGTCAGTGATGTTGGAGCAGAACCTCACCTGCCCTAGCGAGTAAGTTGGGGGCAGGGGGCCTGGGGAGGTGCAGGGATGGCCCGTACACAGTAACCAGCAAGCGTCTAAGAGGTCGTCCTGGTTCCAGAGGACTTCGGTTTGGGGAAACGTCGTACTGTGTATAGTCTGTCTGCATCTCGGCTTGCACTCGGATACCATCACAGACCTGATGGGGGCTTTGGCTGGAGGGCTGGCTTGATCTTTCTGAAGCTCCTAGGGATAGGTAGCTCTTGCCAGCCTCTTGCCCTCAGTAGTTGGCTTCAGAGATACAGGCTTAGCCATTCCAGTTTTCCCAACTGCCCGTTTGACTACTCAGATCTCTCCCAAATCCCTTCTGATTGCTTATTATTATTATTGTTTATTGAGACAAAATCTTACTATGTAGCTCAGGCTAGCCTAAAGTTCAGGATTCTCCTTCCTTGGCCTTCCAAGGGTTGGGGTCATAGGTGTAGACCATCACATCTGTCTTGTGACTGCTTTTTAAATTCCCACAGGGTGCTTTGGGGATACCCACAGTAGACATGTGGCCTTGTTTCAACATAAAAATGCTTTTCAAGTTGAGGATCCAGCTTAGTTAACACTAGTGTTAACTAAGTGTAGAGTGCTGACCTAGGAAGTACAAAGCTCTGGGCTCAGGTCCTTTGACCTGCAAGAGGGAGGGGTGTAGGGGGTGGGGTGGGGGTGGGTGGTGGTGGGGGGGGTGGGTGGTGGTGGTGGTGGTTCATTATTGGTGTGCCTTCTGAAGCAGTGTCAGCTTTGTGGCAGAGGTGTGGACACATCTGTTCCCTACGGCTTCATTAACACACAGGAGAGGTGACTATGCAGCCAGGCCTGGGGTGGGGGGTGCAGGTCTGTCATCCCAGCACTCAGGAGGCTGAGGCTGGAGGATCGGCAGTTAAGGTATGCCTCTGCCTCAGAGTAAGTTCAGTGCCTGAGTAAATTCGTGAGACTGTCTCAAAAGGAAAAAAAAATGAAAAAGAAGGGGCTGGAGAGATGGCAGCTTGTTTGACTTCGTGACATGTCTGCATACAGCAGGAGCACTCACAATTTCACACAAATTCACGTTGCATACAAGGCCAATGTCCAGAATATTTGCAGTTCATCAAAACAGACAACTTCAATGGCCACGCTGGTGTGTGCTCACGTGAGTGTGTTTCTTTTTCTTTCTGTGGACCCTTCTTTCCCCCAACCCTCCCACAGTGACCTGAAGCCCTTCACAAGCAGACTGGCCGATTACCTAGTATTAGCCAGGGTCCGTCAGGCTCTGGGCTTTGCCAAGTGTCAGAAGAACTTCTACGGAGCGGCCCCCATGACCGCAGAGACACAGCGCTTTTTTCTGGGTCTTAACATCCGCCTGTACGCAGGCTATGGCCTCAGCGAGAGCACAGGCCCCCACTTCATGTCCAGCCCCTACAACTACCGGCTTTACAGGTGAGGTCTGAAGTTGGGACACAGCGGGAGCTCAGTTGTCCTTCAGTGCCTTGGGAAACTGTTCCGCTTACTCTCCCTTCCTCACTGGAGCCTTGGCCTCAAGTATCAGCAGTGCCATCTTGGGTCAAGCCCCTTGCTTGCCCTCCTTCATCTAGATGGGCAGTCTTTGCCACTGTGACATGTGTCCTGTGGCTGAAGACACCTTAGCTGCCAAGGCCAGGAGTCCCTGGTAAAGAAGCTTTCTTCTTCCATGTCTTGCAGTAGGGTAGAGAATGCTAGAGTGTGTTCCAGGAGAGCTGACGGACAGGTTCCCACTGGGGTGGGACTAAGGGTCAGGGCCAGGCTTCTGGAAGGCAGGGAGGGCAGTCATTTCTGGGGAGTGATTTAAGAGTGGTCTGCTGTGCTTTGGTACCTCCCTCTGTGTCTGATATGATAGTGCTCCAGTTTCTACTATTAGCCTTTTGGCCATTCATTCATTCATTTGATGAAGACCTTTCAAGTGGGTCTACCTTATACCGCTAATGTGCTAATTAAAATACAAAACCCAGGCTGGAGAGATGGCTTAGTGGTTAAGAGCACTGACTGCTTTTCCAGAGGACTCAGGTTCAATTCCCAGCACCCACATGGCAGCTCACAACCGTCTGTAACTCCAAGATCTGACACCCTCACACAGACATATATGCAGGCAAAACACCAATGCACATAAAATAAAAATAAATTAAACTTTAAAAAATAAAATAAAATCCAAAACCCCTCTGCTTTTAAGATGACTCAATTGGTAAATCATTTGGCATACAAGCATGAGAATCCGAGTTCATATCTCCTGCACCCATGTAGAAAGCCAGGTGGGAGACAGAAGCAGGTAGTCCACTGTGAGTTCAAGGCCAGCCTGGTCTACACAATAAGTTTCAGGTAAGGGAGAAATACATAGTGAGAACCTGTCGTAAGTGTCATGGCTCATGCCTAACCCCAGTGCTGAGGATATGGAGACAGCGAGAACACTGGAGCTCACTGGCTAGCTACTCTCAAATTGGTGAGTCCCAGCCGGGCGGTGGTGGCGCACACCTTTAATCCCAGCACTCGGGAGGCAGAGGCAGGTGGATCTTTGTGAGTTCTAGGCCAGCCTGGTCTACAGAGTGAGTTCCAGGACAGGCTCCAAATCTACACAGAGAAACCCTGTCTCGAAAAACAAAACAAAACAAAACAACAACAACAACAACAACAAAATTGGTGAGTCCCAGTTTCAATCAGAGTCTGTCAAAAAAAATAAATAAATCAAGTCAACTGTGATAGAGGAAGACACCCAACATCGACCTCTGGCCTACACACACACACACACAAATTATTTTTAAGTCTTAAAAAGCAATCCTGAGAAGGGACTCATACCGCCAGTGAAGACTGAGAGGTTGGAGATCCCAGAGCAGGGACCCCAGCAGGGGCTGACCCAGGGCTTTCTCTGTCCTTGTTTCTTTTATCACCAGCTCCGGCAGGGTGGTACCCGGCTGCCGGGTGAAGCTGGTGAATCAGGATGCCGACGGCATTGGTGAGATCTGCCTGTGGGGCCGCACCATCTTCATGGGCTATCTAAACATGGAGGACAAAACATGTGAGGCCATTGATTCTGAAGGCTGGCTGCACACGGGTGACATGGGCCGTCTGGATGCTGATGGCTTCCTCTACATCACTGGGCGCCTCAAAGGTGAGCACCCCTGCCCTGGGGCAGATGGGGATTGGAGGTGCAGTAAGTGCAGTCCACTCCAACACCTTTCATTCAGCCTCGAGCCTTCGATGAGTGTTACGCGCCTCTATCAGCATCAGCTCTGGGGCAAGTACTTTCACAAATAAATAAGGATGTCCCCAGAAGTTATGTAACTACTTCAGGGTCACCTCGATAGTGAATGGGGGGCCTGGAATTTACTTCCCTAGAAGAAACAAGACAAGACTACAGGAGACTCCAAGGCATAAGTATTAGGTATTTTTATGTAGAAACACAGACATGGTAGAGAGTGGAGCAGACTGGATACAAAATTTAAAATAACATGAGACTTCAAAGGCGTTTTCTGCAGAGAAAGGGAAGTAAGTATAGGAACTCCTCTGTGGAAAGATGTTTGTGTGGTACCAGAGCCCCCAGGTAGCAATCCCACACTCTTTCTGGAACTTACCCAGGCAGGGGTGCAGCTTAACCTAGGTTCCTTTCTGGAAATCACACAGGTAGGGGTGTGTGGCAGAGCAGGCCCCACACTTATTTACCCCAGAAACTCTTGAGGAATGAGGGATAAGAGACTTAGTTAGAAATAGAGAGTAAAGAAACAGAGAGAAAACACAGGATAGACTCGGGTGGGCCTGGATCCTTATCCACCGACCCAGAACTTTATTCCAAAGGTCTATTTATAACAATGCCAAGGGGTGGAGCAGAAGACCTCTCCCTTACTAGTTACAGTCACCTGGTACCTGGGCCCGTGGTCCAATCAACCTCTTATGCAGTCCTGCTGGGTACAGCCACTAGGAAATCTAGTGGGCTTCAGCAGGAGTGCAGCTCAACCTAGTTTCTAACTGAAGGAGGCTCTGGTCCTTTGGGGGTGCAGGAGGTCGCACTGACTGGGCTGTATTGGCCAGTGAGCCCAGGGGTAAAACCCTGACTCTGGAGCAACAGGTGGCTGCTATGGGAACTGTGCTCACTTCCACCACCTAGTGTTCACTTTTGTAATGACAAATGAGGAAACCTGCATTCCAGCCCTGGGAGAAATAGCCATGCTTTTAGATAGCATGGTAAAAAGGTAAGAATCCAGATACCTTTTCTCCCAAAAGATACAATTAGACCAGTACTGTCCACCAAAAGACGCCCTTTCCCCATGGTCCCTCAGTGCCACCTTTCTCATCTGCCAAGTGACTGAGAGTCAACATTGAGTTGGGGGGGGGGGGGCACGACTGGTGTCTGGCTCAGTGGGTTCTACAGCCGTGATCTTCCTCTCTGCAGTGACCTTGGACATTTGCATGTCCATTTGGATGTTAGACTCACTGTGCAGATGTATTCAGTAGAGTGGCTTAAATGATGATTTTCATCTCGTTGAGTTGGTAGATTACTTTTGTGAGGCTGTGTGTCTCTCGGAGTTGACTCTGCCGGTCCCTGAGTGTGCTGTCTCTCCCCTCTGTTAACTAACATCTTTTGACTTTTCTCCCAACTGTGCAGTCTAGTGTTCAGTATTGAGTTTTTGCATCCCTTTACTAATATCCACTTGGAGAATTTTATTTGTATGCTTATTGTAAATAATGGCATTTAAAATCTTTTTAGTTTTGATTTGTTTGTTGCTGAGATATAGAATACAATTAATTGTTTTTTAATATATTGGTCTTGGGCCAAATGATCTTTTTCTTATTCTAGGGATTAAATGTAGGTTCTTGAGCAGGTTCTCTACCACTGACCTACTGCCCAGACTCTTACTTTTTTGCCTGAGGACAGGGTCATGCTACATTGCCTAGGCTGCCCTCGAACACTTTTTTTTTTTTTTTTTTTTTTTTTTTTTGGTTTTCTGAGACAGGGTTTCTCTGTGTAGTTTTGGTGCCTTTCCTGGATCTCACTCTATAGACCAGGCTGGCCTCGAACTCAGAGATCCGCCTGGCTCTGCCCTCGAACTTTAATCCTTGTCCCTTGAACTTGCCAAGTAGCCGAGATGACAAGCGCCACCAGGCCCCGCCGCAAAGGCCCGTAGCAAATTCAGGGCAGTTATTTCGGATGCTTGTGTTTGTTTTGCTGTTGTCTGTTTGCTTGTTGATTTATTAAACAGGGTTTTGCTAGGTCGTCCAAGCTGGCCTAGAACTCATAGCAATCCTTCTGCCTCAGCCTCCTGGCTGCAGGGATCACAGGTTTTGTGCCACATGCATGACTGCTATTGATTTTTTTTGAAGTTCTATGGAATGAAAGCAGGACATTGCCCACAGCAGGCAACTCTACCGAGCTGCCTCTCCAACCCCATGCTACTTCTAGCATGTGTGTCCTTTTGAAATTCCTTTGGACAAATCACGTCATCTATACATAGTAACCATTTTATTCCTTCCTTTCCATTCATTCATCATCATTATTGTTACTATTATTATTTATGCAGTCTCACTCAGGTTAGGAAAACCTGTTCTTTCACGGTGCTGAACAGAAATGGCAGTAGCTGGGCTGGGTTTGACCCCAAGCACCAACTGCATAAAGACCAGAAGAAACACAGTGTGTGAGAGAGGGAATTCCTGTTTTGTCCCCAATCGCAGCAGCAGAAGAGCTTAAACGTTAAAAAAAAAAAAAAAGAACATTTTTTAATTTTAACATTTTGTTTGCATGTGTACGGGTACACACATGCCATGGCTCATGTGTGGACGTCTGAGCACAACTTTCAGGAGTCAGTTTTACCTTCCACCTTATTGAAGTGGGGCCCCTCTTATTTTTCTTCACTGCATACTCTAGGCTAGCTACCCATGAGCTTCTGGGTAATTCTCTTATCTCCACCTCCCACCTTACTGTAGGAGCATTGGGATCTCACAAGTGTACACTACCACGCCTGGTTTTTCATGGGGTCAGGGGAATCGAACTTGGGTCATCAGGCTTGCCTCAGCTAGTACTTCCACCTGCCGTACCTATCGCAGGACCTGTCCTCTAGAGTTGATTGCTAAGTGTGCTTGCTACAGACCTGTTGAAGATACTCTTCATTAGACTTAGGAGATTCCGTTCCATGTTAGTTTCCTAAGGGTTTTAGTCCCTTAACTGAAGATAAGGAGTGGGGAGGGTGGGAGTGACAGAGGAGTGAGTGAGGCTCACGAGGGTGGCTATGAGCAAGGCCAGAGCTGTCTCTCCATGTTTCCAGAGTTTCTCTTTTTCTCTGCCATCTGCTGCTCCAGCAAACCCTGATCATTTGAACTCACGTGGATCTCTGTCTGGCAAGCTCCTCCCCTCAAGAACTCCCATCCTCTCAGTCACTGGCTCGATCACTGGAATATTCTACAGTGCTTCCTGTCTGCAGGGAAGACTTCCCCCCTTGTGACGATTGGTCCCAAGCCCTCTTCACCCTGGCTCACCCACCTCAGCCCCCAGAGGCTATGCGCTTCTGTGGGCTCTGCCGGTCAAACCCCTCTCTATGCTTCTCACCTGTGGGGCCACACGCGTCCTGTCCCCTGTAACTCCACTGTTCCTGTCAGCCCCACCGTCCTGTGAACGCTCAGCGCCAGGCACTGTCTTGTTCTGTGCCTGATGTCAGGCTGGACCTGTGCACAGAATGTGACCAGTGACTGTTTTGAATAAGATAACACAGGAGGACAGGAGACCATCTCACAAACCAGTGTATTTAATGCACTTATTTTATATAATTTTATCTTATTTTTTTTTTTCTAAAAGGCAATGGGTTTGTTTACACTTTGGCTGGACCAAGGGGAAAGAGGAACTTCTCAGCTCCTCTTGGCCTTGCCCACAGCATACTGCTACAGTTTATGGAAATGCAGAATCTTGTCCTGGGAGATGGCTCTTCCTCTGGCAGGGTTTCCAGCTGCTCTCACATCCAGTACGGGATTCACTGGAAAGATTTTCAGTGTTTGGTTCCATTGAGTTTCTTGCTATCTAGCCTGGAAATCTATCATCACTCAGAACAGAAGACTGTAACCTTGAATGGTGTGCTGTGGCCTTGACCTTTCCCACAGAGACACCATAAATACTAAATGAAACATGTGCCCTGGGTGGGTAGATGCATGAGAACAGCTCAAGTGGACAGAAGGGGCTTTGGGGGATGGGGGGTGGGTGCCCTGGGTGAGTAGAGAGATGCATGAGAACAGCTCCCAGAAGGAAGCCGTCAGAATGGCTAGTGGTGCGGAGGAAAGCTTGTTGATGGAGGCTGCCAAGCAGTACCTGGAAGAAAACAGGGAGAAGCTGGCCATGTGGAAAGGTCTGTCCAGAGGGAATGGCGTGGGGCAATGAGGGGCCCCATGGCAGGGGAGGGAGGATGTTAAGTGCTGGGTCTCAGAACTGAACTGGGTGTAAACCTTAGGTCTGTTATTCAGCCCCAGGAGGCAGTGGACGAGTTACTAAACTTCTGGCCTCAGTTTCCTCTCTGCAAATGGTAATGAGAGCCCTTCATTAGAAGCTGACTGTGGGCACTGAATAAACCTGTGTGTGTAAAGCTCTGGCCTGTGCCTCCCAAACCATGCACCTGGGCATGACTGTCTTATAATTAATTGGCAGTTAGCAGGCGGAGGGAGGGAGGGGAAATGTCGCTGGCTGAGCAGGGGCAGAGTAAGAGGCTAGTGAGCACTATGGGATGAGCTAGCTGAGCAGAGAGGGACTCACAATAGGCTGAGGAATGGGAGCCCTTGGAAGCAGTTGTCCTCAAGGGCAGCCGGAAGGCCAGGCCCTGCTCCTTGGTTCTCACAAGGGCATCTCCAGCACTGTGCCTGCTGCTCAAGCCTCCAGCTGTGGCCTAGGAATGTGGTTCAGCCTGGACCTGACTTGCCTCCACAGAACTAATCATCACCGCAGGTGGGGAGAATGTGCCCCCAGTGCCCATCGAGGAAGCTGTGAAGACGGAGCTGCCTATCATCAGTAGTGCCATGCTGATTGGGGACCAGAGGAAGTTCCTGTCCATGCTGCTAACCCTGAAGGTATGTTGAGGGCTCTGGCTCTGGAGGTGTAGCAGGAGGGTGGCCTGCGGTGTAGCCTGAGGCAAGCCTGGCATTCACAGTTTGATCCTGGCATCACTCAGCCAATGCTGTGCACTGTGAGGGTGGGTGCAAATTCCTTTGCCCCATTGGGCTACTGAGGTGATCCTTTCCACTTTCCAGTATATTCTGGTTTGCAAAGGTCTGGATGCCCTTCCATATGCTCAGGGCCCCAGCGTCCCAGCCAGGTAGGGGTATGGCCCCTGTTGAACAGGTGCTGACATCACCAACAGAGGATTAACCCTCAGCCCACTGTCCTTCCACTTCTCTGGGCTCAGCACAGCATCTTGCCCACCCTAGAAGCATCCCTCTGAAACGGAGTCTGCAGGAATTCCCTCCTGGCTGTCTGTGACGTCCTCCCAAACCAGAGCTTGGTTCTGTTGAGAGGGATGGGTCCTCATCTTTCCTCTTTTCAGTGCACGCTGGACCCAGAAACGTCTGAGCCAACAGACAACCTGACTGAGCAAGCTGTGGAGTTCTGCCAGAGGGTGGGCAGCAGGGCCAGCACTGTATCTGAGATTGTGGGGCAGAGAGATGAGGCTGTGTATCAGGCCATCCATGAAGGGATCCAGAGGGTGAATGCGAATGCAGCAGCCCGGCCCTACCACATCCAGAAGTGGGCCATTCTCAAACGTGACTTCTCCATTTCGGGGGGAGAACTGGGTAAGTTTTTCTTTTCACCGTGCCTGGGGCTGTATGGGAGGGCAAAGCCCGGGGCTGTGGCAGGGAGGAGCCTGTTAGGAAGTAGCCATAGCAGGAGGTGTCAGATAGGGCTTTGGACAGCATCTGAGCTGGGTGCCTCTGACTGCATTCAGCCTGAAAACCAGTCACTTCCAAATCCATTGGATGCAACCACCTTGAATTAGAAATACTAAGAGGAAAAACTGTATCTGTCCTGAACATCTACAGCTTTTATTCTCTTAAATAATAGAGACAACTCCTCACAAAACATTTACAGTGTCTTAGGTATCAAAAGCCATCTAGAGACAACTTAGAATTATAAAGGAATAAAGGAAGACATGTTGGTCATTGGCAAATACCTGTCATTTCACATACAGGGCCAGAACACTGGAATCTGGTATTGGGGTAGAGAGCTCCTGAAACCTGTGAACACAGGGATGCATGTATTACACATGTGCCAGAACTTACCAATATGAACATGAAATATTTAGCTTTGCCTTAACCATGAGACTCTATTCTGTTGAGTTATAGTGCACCCATCAGGTACACACCATAGCCCCACTGGCATTGGGACTGCAGTGAGACCACTATAGTCTTTGACATTAGCAACATGGCTGTTAAGAGGATAGAACTATCTGGACCATAGTCCAAGCCCAGAAGAGCTTGTGGTGCAGCCCCACCTGGCTAGAGGAGTCTCTCCTAGCTGTTGGGCATCTTGGGGTGCTGATGGCACAGAACACTGAACACGGCTCCTTGGTGAGACCCTCAGATCCACACACACTGAGAGTAGACCCCCTGTCTGCAGCAATGCTCTGCTGTATCAGAGATGCTGGGAATATAGAACCAGCAAGGACTAAACTAAATGCAAGGACTACTAACTGAATGGAAGGTGTCTTCTCCAGGCAGCTTATAAAGACCCTGACCTTGATGTTTCTAGTTGGGGGTTGAGTTATGTACAAAAAGAATTTTAAGTCACCCAGTACCTTAAGCTGGGGCCCTTTCAACCTTGTATTAAATGGGAGAAACAAAGGCTAAGAAAACCAATTTGAGGAAGCCATTTCAGACATTAAGATGTTGGGAGCATCCTGCATCCCAAACCATCAAAGCTAAGTCCATCATTCTGAACTGTCCCTGAAACGCTGGGAGGTTTTGCGTATAAGCTATTGCTGTGAGACAGCAGCTCCCACACGGAGGAGCTTCAACAATAGACATGGAGCCTAGGGTGGTAGGATGTGCTTGTCATCCCAAGCACTCAGGAGATGAAGGCAAGATGGTCAGGAGTTTAAGGCTAGCCTCTGCTACACAGTGAGTCAGGGCCAGCCTAGACTACACAAGACCCTGTCTCAAATAAATAAACAAATAAGCAAACAATAAACATTATCTTCATTTTGGTGTGCCAAGAATCGGGAGCAGCTGATCTGAGTGGCCAGACTGGGAATTTTTCATGACACTTGTCAGAGGGGGCTGGGTGGCAGACGCCAGGGGGCACTTGTTACCCACTCATATAACTGATCCCTCAAACTGGCTCAGCGGGGCAACAGGCTTCATTTCTTGGTCTGCAGACCTCCCCACAGGCTGCTTGCATATTCTAGCATGGCAGCCGGCTTACCCTAGAAGGAATGATCTGAGAGAGTGCCCGAGACAGGCTGGATGGGATTGCGACAATCATTTGCAGCCGATACTCTGCATACACAGGTCCCCGTGTATGGATCTAATCAACATCAGATCAAAAACTTTGAACAGATAATTCATGTGACTATGTAGACCCCCTTCCTGATTCTCCCTCCCACCTCCAGTTCTGGGATTGACTCTAGGACCTTCAACATGCCAGGCAAGAGCTCTACCACTGAGCTATCTCCCTGGTTCCCTTTATTTTTTAAAGTTTGAGACAAAGTCTTTCTAAACTGCCCAGGCTCAAGTCTTTCTGAATTGCCCAGGCTGGCAGCCCTGAACTCACTGTAGCTCAGGCAGGCCTTGAACTTGTGATTCTCCTGTCTCAGCCTCCCGGGTAGCTTGGATTACAGGCCATAGAGGCCTGACTACACAGACATTTTTTTCCCATTATATAAACACTAGTTTATTTACATACCATTTGTACTGTATTTGATACTCTCAGTAGTCTAGAGATGGCTTGAAGTGTATGGATTTTCATGGGCTTTGTGCAAACACTACACAGTTTTATGAAAGGATTTTCTAGCTTAGGTATCTGAAAAGGTTTCTGGACCCATACCCCCTGTATTCTGACAGACAGGGTATGTTCATTCAAGGGAGAATCAGTTGAGGATCATGATGGGGACAGACAGGTCAAGGAGAAAGTGAGCACTACTTTATTATGTAGTGGAACACAAGTCACTTCTGCTCCTGGAAGTGACACTCTGTCACCTCCTCTGTACCCTACTGGCTGCCGACCAACCTTAGTTCACGTTGATGCAGGGAGGCTCAGGGGATGATGCTGAGGGACTCTTGCCTCAGAGGCTGGCTGCACAGCACACCCGGCTTCTCTGGCTTACTTCCTGTCTTCTAGGTCTCATGTGAGGTCTGTATTAGTTACTTTTCTACTGCTGTGATAAAACACCATGACCAAGGCAACTTATACAAGAAAGTATTCAATGGGCTTATAGTTCCAGAGGGCCGGAGTCCACAATAGCAGAGCAAAGGCCTGGCTGCAAGAACAGCTGAGAGAGAACTTGAAAATGGCACAAGTCTTTTGAAACCTCAAGCCCACCCCCAGTGACACACCTCCCCTGAGGCTGATCTCCTAGTCCTTCCCAAACAGTTCCACCCACCGGAAATCAAGTACTCAAACATACGGAGCCTTCAGAAGCCACTCTCATTCAAACCACCTTACTTTCTCAAGGCACAAAACCTAGGCTTCACTCATTCCTTCCAATTTTCCTTTCAGGCCCCACCATGAAACTGAAACGGCTCACGGTTCTGGAGAAGTACAAAGACATCATCGATTCCTTTTATCAAGAGCACAAACAGTAGTCAAGGGCCATGCTCATGGCGCCCACCGGAGGGAGGACAGGCTGTCGGGCATCTTCCTGAGCTCCAGGTGTCTCCCCTGGACACAGGAACTCTGACAAGCTGCTTTCACCCCTAGTTCAGGGCACAGCATTGACATCTCCAACACCTTAACCACTGCTCCTGTTCCGGTGTCAGATGAGATCATTCTCCTTCCGAAAGGGAAGACTGTTCATTTTGGCCTCAGTCCAGGCAGACTTACGAGGTTCTAGTTCTCAGAACAGGTCTCCCAGGGCTGGCTGTTGGAGGAGGGAAAAGGATGACAGTCCCATTACTAATGTGTGCTGCAGAGACAGCACAGCCTGACTTAACTCCAGCACCTTCTTGGACACTAGTACTAGATGCTCTTCCACCTCACACACAACAGGCCTGATGCTTAACAAACTGCTGCCGTCTACGTGACTGTATTTAATGTGTCATTTTGAGTATTAAACCTTTTAACAGACCTCAGCAAGTACCCGGTATTTTTTGTCATTTGGGCGGGTGGGACAGAGCACGAACAGTTAACCCACAGGAGTGTGAGTAACCATTAGTACATCATTAGTAGTCTACAATAAACAAAGGTGCAGGGTCAGGTGGAACATTCTAGTTAAAGCAGCCAAGTCTATTACCACTTATTACAACAAGCTAAGCCAAAATGTCCTAAGGCACCTGGACCAGGAAAGAGGCAGAGAATGCAAACATCTCAGTCAGTTTTCAAATTCTTTATTACTGTGAACCCAAAGCCACTGATAACTAGAACAATCCAGTAAGACAGAGACAGCAGCAGTTGAAAGTAAAATACAGATTGTAAATCTGAATAAAAGCTTTAAAAACAACCCAGATGGGGACATCTGTTGTTAGGAAATCCTCTTTGTCACCCGGGTACATTATGCAAAGCCACGGGTTTGCAAACTGGTACAAGGGCTGAGGGAAGACAGCTTGACTTTGGTGTGGGCCAGAGGGTGGCTTCATGCTGCGGTGCAGAGGCTGTGGGGAGGGATGGGGATAGGAACCTGATGGTCAGAAGCTGGCAACAGGGGCCCCAGTTTGGGCTGAATCAGCTCTGCCTCTGCAATGGGGTCTTTTGTGGGTGCTACTGGGGCAGAAGGCAGTGATTGAGTGCTCTAGAGGAAGTGAAGGGCAGCAATGAAATATAAATCCAGGTTCCTCGACTGCAGCCATGACAGGTGGCCAGGACTTTCCAGGGTCAACTACAGCACCGGCTAGAGTGTGGCCCCTTCCCAGGGCCACATAGGAGTGAATCTGCAGGGGCTGGCTCCCCGACTGAGAAGTCAGTTCAGGGGTTCAGACAGCTCATTGACACTTTCTTACAATGTGTCTAGTGAAGAGGAATGACCTCTCTTAATTGGGTTCTCCCAAAAAAATAGTAAATCTCAAGGTAACAAAATAATCGAATACACATGGCATCTGGGGCTCTGACTCAAGGATTACCTATACGTTATTAACAAAATTACATCGTTCATTATATATTTCTTGGAGCTTACATTTTTATTAATAGTAATTCATGTATAGGACAAATATCTCTATTTTCCATATTGCTAAGAAATATACCGTTTTTGCTGTGAACTTTCCCAAGACATTTCTTTTGTGCCCATTTAGTCTTAGAATGTTATCTTGTGCGATTGTTAAAACCCTGTTTTATTCCCAGTATGTTTTTCATAAACCAAAACCAGGGCTTTTGTTAAAAAGTTAAATATTTTCTCTTATTAATTCTGTATCAGAATATTTACAGTTGAGGAAAAACTAATTTGCCTGAAGTGTAAAATGGGTAACAATGGTAAATGACACAGTTCACTTACAGTTTACAAAAAAAGGTTTACCAGATAGACAATAAATACAACAAGCAC
This sequence comes from Peromyscus nudipes, assembly GCA_902168325.1. Taxonomy (NCBI): domain Eukaryota; kingdom Metazoa; phylum Chordata; class Mammalia; order Rodentia; family Cricetidae; genus Peromyscus; species Peromyscus nudipes. The sequence goes on along the minus strand of CABHPH010134975.1, from coordinate 18,020 downwards.
TTGGGAAAACCCTCTGAATGAAGGCCTAGGGCCATCATGTGCATCTGTTGCAAGGGTCTGGTTAAGAAAAGGCCAGATTTGAAAATGTACTCTGTCAAGAAGCAAGCAAACCAATGGCGGGCATTCTCAAGGAGGATTACAGGGTATCCTTCTGGAGTGACTAAGAGCAGCAAACCCCCTGCAGGAGTACTAATCCAAGTCCTTTACTCGGCGACAGATTTCTTCTGTGAAGTCAGAGCACTTTGCGTTGCCTCCCAAGTCTTTTGTTAAGCTCTGAGAAAAGGAAAAGGCAAAAATAAACATCCATCGCCACACTAAATCAAAGCGAGGATATTTTTACTTAAAGCACTCAGTGAAATAGGAACTGAGCAAGGTACCTGCCTACTGACTTCAAAGGGAGGTCCCATTATATACTATCTACCTACCATAGGAGGCTTGGGGAAACCCCATGAGCTGTGTACCCCAAACACTCCCAAGTCAGGCAAGATGGCGCACTGCTACAATCCCAGCACTGAGAGGCTGAGGCAGGAAGATTCTTTCAAGTTCAAAGCCAGCCTGGTCTATACATCGAGTTCCAGGCCACTGAGGAGTAGATGGCAAGACCCTGTCTCAAAACAACACTGTGTACAGAAACCATGGCAATGGCCGCTCCAGTAAAGGGAATGTCTTTATTGTGAATAAGAAAAGATATCCAGAGGAATCTGGAAGATTCCAGAGCAGAGAAAAAAAGGAAACATACTGGACATGGCCAGGGCTATCTTCGAGAGAAGTGAGAGAGCAGGAGAGAAGAGTGAGCAGTGTGACTGGCTAGCGGAGGCAGGGACAAAATGGTGTCTGGGAGGAGGGAAGCCTGGGGAGGCGAGAAGGGCCAGGATGCTATGTGAGGGCTTTGATATGTAACCACAGGAGCATGTCAATGGAGAGCCACATGTCCTTCCTGCCAGAGGCAAGAGAAATGACTCTGGGGAGAAAAAGCTTCACAAGTTCCCAAGGGATGCTGGGTTTTATCTAACCACCCAAAGTCCTTCTATAATCCAGTTGAGCTCATTTCTGGATAGACAGACTGCCGGAGACCTAACAGATGCCTCTCAAGGATAAGGCCTTTCTAAGGAGCAGGGAAGTTCTCCAGAATTTACTCTTTGTTCAGACTATTGACCGAGAAGATACTGGTTGGTTATGGATAGTTAAACGAAAGCAAATCTAAGCACAAAGTCTTCGGGGAAATTTTAAAGTTCAAAAAAGTCTAAGACATGTTCTGATCAATTTTGGTATTTGGAAGCAAACAGCATGAAAATATTTACACAGCCAACTCCTAACTTTCCTCTTTAGAAGTCTCTAGTGCGACCAGTCTGCTTTCTACCGACTCATTTCCTCTTCACTGCAAACAGGTGTCAGTATGTAGAATTCTCCTGCAGCTACATGCTGCAGAACTAAGAGACCCTGCATAGTCAGGCATCTTTCTGCTGGCTCTAGACTATTACTTCCCAAACACAGGCTAGGTATAAACAACAAGATCACGTGCCCGCTAAAGTGATGTCAGGCTGTTAAAAATACGTTTGTAGTCATTGTATGTTGGCCATAAGTAATCCTAAGTTGTAACTTTGAGAAGGGCCAGCTTTGAGGCACTATGTTAAGAATACCTGACCAGGTCACACACTAACACCAGTCCAGCCGGGTGCATCTGTGCCTTTCTCTGGCTCGCATGTTCTTTCCACTGCATACTGCTGCCCATCAGTGCCTCTTAATTCTTTCAGGGGAAATATCTGGATCTTCCCCCAGAAAAATGCATACATGTGCACATGTCTTCCTTCCTTCCACATTAAGAATCTCCATTTAACATCAAATCTTTCAAGGCTGTTTCCATCCCACAGAAGAAACACACTCTGCCCAGTTTACAGTGGTCTAGATTACAGATACCTTTCCATCCTTAATTGTAGCAAAACACGCAGCCTCAATTTTGGCTGCATGGTCAAAAAGTCCCATGTGGCGCAGCATCATCACGGCACTAAGCAGGAGGGCAGTGGGATTGGCCATGTCCTTGCCCGCAATGTCCGGGGCTGTTCCATGAACCTATGATGGCGTGAGAAGACAGCATCAGCAGTGGGGAGGCAGAACAGGCAGCCCAGCCCTCCCTGATCTTAGCATGCGCCCAGCATGCACCACGTTCTAGGCTCAATCCACAACACCAACAAAAACGAAAAGACAACGCAGCCTTCCAGAGAAGCCGAGGTCTCCATCCTCCTCTTTCTTTGCCAACAACAAAAAATATTTATTGAAAGCTGCTGTGTGCCATTCATTGACACAGATCTTAGAAATAAAATGAAGCTGTGAAGAAATGAAAAGCTAATTTTTGAGTGCAAAAATAGGGGCCCAAGCTAGGGAGATGGCTGGGTGACGAAAAGCACTCGCCGCACGAGTTCACATCTCCAGAACCCACAGAAAAGCTGAGCACATAGAGAAGCAGTCACAATCCCAATTTCCAATGGAGAGACCGGGGTAGGGACAGTGGAACCCCAGGGAGTGTGTGGACTAGCAAGCCTGGTGTTTGCAGCAGAAAAACAAGAGATCCTGTCTCAAAAAAGGTGCAAAGAACCAACACTGACCTCCACATACACAAGCATTGGCACACACATGCCTTCAGAGTGTGTGTGTGTGTGTGTGTGTGTCTATCTGTCTGTCATACATACACTGTATACATTCAGCATACACATACACATACAAAAAATTGTGAGTCAATAATATTTTCCAGGCTGGAGAGATGGCTCAGAGATTAAGAGCACTGGCTGCTCTTCCAGAGGTCCTGAGTTCAATTCCCAGTACCCACATGGCAGCTCACAACTGTCTATAACTCCAGTTCCATGGGATCAGACACCCTCACACAAACACAACAAATGCACAGAAAAAAATAAAAATAAATAAATCATTTATAGACAGACAGACAGATAGAAAAAGCTGGGCATGGTGACACATGACTTTAATGTCAGCACTCAGGGAAATGGAGGTAGATGTATCTCTGAATTTGAAGCCAGCCTAGTCTACATAGCAAATTCTATGTTAGGCATGTTTTGAGACCCTGTCACAAAAATTAAAATAAATACAATAAAAAACAAAATCTAATTTCCCTGACAACGTTGAAAACTGCAGTTGAGAGCCTGTGTGTGGACTACAGTGCACCCAGCAATGGGCTGAGTGCTACTCTCAGCTGCGCAGGCATAGACGTGGGCAGAGTGCTCCGTGAAGCCAAGGGCTTTCCAGAGCAGGGCACAAACTGGCTAAGGAGAGGACGGGGTGCAGAACAGAGAACAAGGGGCAGGACCAAGTGGATGAAGGTTCTAGTTGGCCATCAACTCTAGAACTCAGGCTTCTAGAGAGACAAGCTAGACTGACAGGAAATGGTGGCCTGAGGCGGGAGTCTTGAAAAACTGAAAGCCAGGAATGATGGCACACACCTATAATCCCAACTCCAGGGGCTGCGGCAGGAGGATCATGAGTTTGATGCCAGCCTGGGCTCTACAATGAGACATGAATTCTGTGTAGGTGTCAGGGTCCTTACCGATTCAAAGATGGCGACACCGTTGGCTCCAATATTGCCACTTGGAGTCACACCAAGACCTCCAATCAGACCTGCACACAGATCACTGAGGACAGGAACGGACATGGTGAAAAAGAAAGCAATTCATCTAGCACTCCTCAGTGTTTAAGCATGATGCTCCACTAGAGGAAAGCAGAGTTCCCTGGAGAAGTGGCTCATTCCAGGCCTCAGGGTCAGAAACGCACAGGAGCCTGGAGCAGCTTACTGTCCCAGAGTAAGGCAAGGCTCGAAAGGCAAAGAACAGGCCCAGCCCAGGCCACAGGAGCCATGGAATGGAGGTGCTGAGCCCAGTCAGGACAACCTGAGCCAGTGAGGAGCTCACCAGTGACTAAAAGAGAAACCAGGAGTACACATGCTGATGCAGACAACTGGCCACACAGCTGAGACCCTCCTCAAAGATTCAAACGAGTGACATTTAAAAACAGCACAATTTCCTGATAATGTGCAAAGCTCCAGAGCTAAAAGTCTATGTGCAGACTCTGAGAAGGAAAGCTGTAACTTCCCAACAGAACACCACGTACGAAATGTAGAAGAATGGGCTCCGAAAGTCAACATTTCCCAACATCCCGTGAGGGAGGAGGGAAGACTCCAAAGAGGGAAAGAATGCTAGAGAAAGAGCTTGCACGATGCCACCATGTGAGGACTGAGGGTCTCAGTACAGGGGCTTCCTTGTACCATTACTGTGAAACGTTTGTCACTCTGAGATTATGTCAACAGTGACTGGGCTGGGGTGAAGCTCCATGACAGCTCAGCACAAAGGGGCAAGAAGAAGAGAGGGGACACTGTGATAATGACACAATCTACCAGCTGTGCAGGTAACCAAACACACTGAGTGACAATGAATTCAGTTCATCTTCTGTTTACAAATACAAAAAGATACAATAATTTATTTATAATACATTACTGAAAGCATAAAGCCATGATTCACTTTAGGATGTTTAAGTATAAACTATAGCTCAAAAGTAAAAAGGGCACAGTCAGACTTACCTAAGGATATCTCCATATAAATTTGGCATGACGAGAACATCAAATTGGGATGGGTCTTGTACCATCTACAGGGAATACAGTTGTGCATTTAGCAGCCATATCTGCACACGATGGATACACAGCATGCACCATGAAAAGCAACCAGTAAGCGTCAATGCATACTTACATTTAAACATACGGTATCAAGGTACATCTCATTAAATTTAATATCTTTACAGTTCTCTGCAACTTCCCTGCATTTCTGCAGAAAAAGCCCATCTGACATCCGCCTGTATTTAATAAAACACATAGGTAAATAGTTTAAAATGAAGACTTGCAGCAAGCGAAGAATCAAATCAAAGAAAGTTCAAGAAAGTTAAGTTCCAAAGGGGCTGGAAGATGAAATCAGTGAAGTGCTCAAAGGCTGGGGTTCGGATCCCTAGCACCCACAGAAACGCTGCAATACCATGCTGGGGATGCAGACAAGAGGAGCCCTAGAACCCACAGGACAGACAGTCTGGCTAAGCAGTGAGCATCAGGCCAATGACAGACATGGTTCCTAGGGACCACATACATGTCCACCAACACACATACATGCACGCACACACGCTCACCCACACCTGAAAGAAAAGCCCAGTGTGGTGGCATGTGCCTTTAATGGCAGCACTAGGGGGCAGAGGTGGTGAATATATGTGAGTTCCAAGCCAGATAGGGTTATAGAGTATAACCTGGCCTCAAAAACCAAATAAAATAAACAAATAAATAAGTTAAGTTCCAGAATCCAAAATATCTGATTTCAATTACAGTATAACTATTTCTTAGGCAGTTAATAAATTGGGAGTTGGAAAGTTTTCAGATCCTTACAGGTGCACAAAATGTAAAAACAGGACAGTTGGCTCACCATAGAGAAGACTAGATTTGTGTAGTATTATCCACGAAGAACTAAGAAATAATTAAATTATTTTTGTTTGTTTGGACCTTTTATTTTTTAAAGACAGGGTCTCATGCAGTTCAGGATGGCCTTGAACTTGGTGTGTAGCTGACACTGGCCTTAAATGCCAAGTGCTGGGATTACAGGTACACAGGACCCAGTCCCCAGCTCATATGAAAATTGCTTTAGGAGGGTAACTGTTAGTTAAATGGCTTCCTACTGTGCAGGTTCAGTCCTTTCTTAGGTTTGGAAAGTCATGTCTGTCCAGTCAGAGGAGCCTTTAATAGATGGGGCTCAAAAACTGAACTGTCAGAGAAACACTCTGACAGGATCTGCTCTATTTTAAGCCCTGAGCACACAGTACTCCTGCTCTCCCACTTAGGAAACATGAACCGTGTGGCCTCTGCAGCCTAATGTCTTCTCCAGTTAGCTTCCTTCCGATACCTCAGCCCCTCTTAACACCAAAGGAGGAAACGCCACTCTGCTTAGTACAATGTTCTTTTCGAAACTCTGGGGCTCAGAGGACAAGCTGGAGATTGAGTCCTGGAAGCTCCATCTTCCAGGCAAAGCCAGTCCACCCGGGCCTCTCGGGACTCACATGATGTTGGCTTTGTGCACAGCTGTGACGTTGCTGCGGTGGTTGTTCCGAGCATACTCGAAGGCAAACTCAGCAATGCGCTTGCTCGCCTCTTCCGTGATGAGCTTGATGCTCTGTACAACTCCATCAACGATCTGAAAGAGAGGAAGGCCTGCTTCAGTGGAAGAGGTGGTATGGGAACAGTTTGGTACCTACCAGCTTCAGAGTACAGGCCACATTATTGTGGCAGGCTGCGCAGTCAGTGTTAACTCCAGCCCCTTGAGACAGGCATCACAGCTTTGCTGTACAGTGACAACATGATGCACAGAGATGGCTAGCAGCCACGGACATACCTGTGGAGTGGGATTCCTATATACTTACACCCAAACTACACCAGGCCAGGTTCTTCCTCTCACCTAGTCAGCCAGAGACCCACAGCACCAAACACCCACCAACTTCGGCTCCCCCCAGAGGTGACACTGATCTGTCTTTCGGAGATATTTCTAACTGAGAATTTGAACAACTGCCTCAATTGCACAGAAGGAAATCCCACAGGGAATAAAGCTCTCTGAGCCAGGTGTGGTGGTACACAGGTTTAATCCCAGCACCAGAAAGGCAAAGGCAGGCAGATCTCAGTGAGCTGGAGGTCAGCCTGGTCTACACAGTGAGGTCCAGGACAGCCTAGACTATGTGGAGACCCTGTGTCAAAACACACACACACACACACACACACACACACACACACACACAAAAGCACCTCCCAAAACATCAACAACAAAGAACCTTCCCCCCAAACAAACAAAGAAAAACAAAACAACAACAAAAAACAACTCTGAGATGAACATACCACATGCTCAATGCCACTGTATTCTCCTTCCGTGTTCTCTCGGATGGTGACAATATTTACATCCGTGTAAGGGGTTTTATAACCTTCGATTGAAACGCATGGCCGGACGTTGGCATAAAGGTCAAATGTCTTACGGAGCAATAGATTCATAGACGGATGGCCAGCTGCTATTGGGGTCTTGAGTGGGCCTGTAAGAAAGAACAGTCAGACGACAGCAGCACACATTGGTCTCACAGGGAACCCACTAACCCACCTGGCTCCTGTAAAACGTGTTCACCTTCAACTGCACCCCTCCCTCCGACCCAAGAGGAGGAACACATCCTCGAGGGAGGTTTCTGGGACATGACCTGCATTTCCTGTCTTGAGACCTTCTGAGGATCAATCACTGCTTTGGGTCCTCAGCACCCACTAAGCCTCACTGCCCATAAGGGACACAAAGGAAAGGAAAAAAACCAAACAATCCCAGGGAAAGAACTTGGCCTAAGCTTACCAGCCAGTGGCTTATAAAACATAGATGTGAACATGGTTTAAAGCTTGCTCCAAATTTCAATCTGTCACATGCTAATTATTCTGAATCATGGCCTTAAGCATGTATAAAAACAATAAAAACATTAAAAATCTGACTAGATGTAAATGGAGTTGAAAATAACAGACACAGTAAAGTTGGTATTGGCCAGTAAGACTTTAATGTTTTTACTAGAGTTTTAAAACAAATGTCCCAAATAAGAAATAACCATCTCAGGCCAAGAATACAGTTCCATGGTAGAGCAAATAAAGCAAGCATCTAGAGAAGCTTGCCTGTAATTCCAGCACTCCGAAGGCTGAGGCATGAAGGATCTCAAGTTTAAAGCTAACCTTGGGCACAAAGCAAGTTCTAGGTCAGCTGGGCTATACTGTCAGACCTAGTCTCCCAAACACAAAACATTCAACAGATAAATAAAGTACCTTACACAGGTGATACTTCACGAAAGGAAGTTTTTACTTTTGACTGGATTTGGCTGACATGCATGCACACACTCTCAATTAGAATGCCTGGGAGCAACCATAACCTCCTCTCCACTGTACCTTTCAAGCCCATCTTGTTCTTATCCATGGATTCTTTGGCTTCTGGAGGGATCATCCACTTCCCTCCTGGTCCTTGAATGGCAGTGACATTCCGCTCCTCCCACTGAATAGGGGCCTAGAAGCCACACAATAGCACAGTGAACTGGACAGACTTGAATGACTCTGGCAATGATGGTCATCAAGACTGGATGCAGCTAGTAAAAACATGTACCATAAGGTCTTAAAGTCCGTGACACGCTGTAAGTGATATTCACTAGTGTGCCCAAGGGATTCTCTGCACTTCCCTGGCCTAGTCACACATCCAGCTGCCAACTGCTCATTTATTTTTTCACAAGGACTCTTGAGGTGGCTATAATTAGATTATCATAAGAAGTAGATATAAGGTTCATAGAATGATTCATTCCACAAATATGTGGATGAGCCTTGAAAACATAATGCTAAGAGCAAAAAGCCTACCAGAAAAGATCATGTAAGTCTACTGATATGAATAGGTTATTAAATCTATAAAGAGAAAGCAAATGACTGCCTGGGGCCGGGTGTGGAGCAGACCCAAGAGTGACTGCTATGCATTATGGGATATCTTTTTTAGTGATAAAACTGTTCCAAATTAGATAGTGTGGGTGGCTACATAACTCTGAATATACTAAAAATCACTGGACTGTATTGTACGGTTATTTGTGGATACTTTTTTACTGTCACCATGAATGTGTGGAGGTCAGAGGTCAACTCTGGTGTTGGTTCTCAACTTCCACCTTGTTAGAGACAGGGTCTCTTGCTGTTTGCTGCTGCCCATGCCAGGCTAACCAGCCTGCCAGCCCCCGGGGACTCGATCTCTGCCTCCCATCTTGCAATAGGAGCATTGGGATTACAGACAAATGCTACCACATCCAGCTTTCCATGGGTGCTGGGGATCTGAACTCAGGTCCTCACACTTGTACAGCACTTTCTCCAGAGCCACCTCCCCAGCCCTGGAGTGTACAGTTTTAGTGAGTGATTTGAATAGTATGTGATTATACCTTAGTAAAGCTGTCTAAAGAACAAGAAATCCCTAGGAAGGTGCTGTTTAAAGCATAAACTCATGTTCCTTTCTTTCTTTCTTTTTTTTTTTTTTTTTTGGTTTTTTGAGACAGGGTTTCTCTGTAGCTTTGGAGCCTGTCCTGGACTAGCTCTATAGACCAGGCTGGCCTCAAACTCAGAGATCCACCTGGCTCTGCCTCCCGAGTGCTGGGATTAAAGGCGTGCGCCACCACCGCCCGGCTCATGTTCCTTTCTTTCTCCCTCCACTCGTCAGATGAGAACTGACCTCTGACAGCCAGCACACACACTGTCTGCACAGAACTAGACAGACAAGTACAGAAAAAGATGTGGACCCTGTTCGCAAGGAGCGTACGTACAAGTATTATCTCATCTGCAGGAATTTCCATTAGAAACTCACATAGGAAAAAAAAAGAGTTCCTAAAATTTCAATAAATTTTTCATTTTTTAACTCATTGCTACTGTTTTACACTCGGCCGTTGTAAAACAATAAAAACCGATGTTACAGTCCAAATATCCTAAATCCCTCAAACAAAAATGTTTTAAGATATCTTGCTGAATTGAAAGCTGGGCTGCAGGAATAATAATATCCCATTCTTGATGACAATACCACAACAGAAAAAAAATGAATTCTCTCAAGGAGCTAGGGGCATAATTCAGTGATAAGGATGAACGCTTAGCATGTGCAGAGCCAAGTTTAATCTCTAACACACCATGAAAATACATGAAAAAGCTTCTTTCAAAAAATGATTACAAAATAAATAATGGATACCAATGTGGTAGTTTCAACCATCCACGATGGCAGTGGCAGATAGCGCTCAGACATGTATCATCAAAGCGACAACATCCAGCTCTCAGGAGGCAGAGCCAAGAGGAACACTGCAGACTCAAGGCCAGCCTGGGCTGCACACTGAGTTCTAAACCAGTCTAGGCTTCAGAGCAAGACTCTGTCTCCAAGGTAACCAGGGCTGGAGAGATGGTTCGGGGCTTAGACCACTTGTTGCTCTTGCAGAGGACCCAGAGTTAACTTCCTATAGTCACATGATGGCTCACAACCATCTGTAACTTCAGTTCTGGGGACCCGGCATCCTCTCCTGGCCTCCACAGACATACATGCAGGCAAAACACTCTTATGTACAAAACAAAATAAATCTTAAAAAAGGTAAATAAATAAAACAACCACCTTGTTTTTGGAGATGGTTTCACTAGGTAGCACTGGTTGGCCCTGAACTAAGAGATTTGCCTGTCTCTGCCTCCCAAATGCTGGGATTAAGGCCTGGACAACCACACTCATATTTAAAATTTTATTCATTCATTTATTTATTTGGGTGCACATATATATGTTCCTGTGTGTGTGTGTGGGGGGGGGTGCATGCCACAGTAGAGGTGGCAGTCAGAGAGCAACTTTAGAGAGTAGGTTTTTCTCTCTCCCCACGTGGAGCTGGTGACTGAACACAGGTCATCAGGCTGAGCCATCTCACCAGCCCTGATTTTTTTTCAAGTAGAAAATCTGTGGAGATTATTTAACAACAAACCCCACAAAACCATATAGAAACTTAGAACAATTCACTTCGGCTGAGATGGTCTCTGTGGAGTATCTTTAAGAGGATTTTAAAAACACTTACTTTTGCAGCATCAAAAATCTTCATAACTGAGGCCGAGATTTCTGGGCCAATTCCATCTCCTGGAATTAAAGTTACTGTCTGAACCTGAGTATGAAAAAAGTCATCAAAGAAAACAGTAAGAATTGATTTTCAAATTTTTTTAAAAGAGAGTATCACTCACAGAGAAACTCACTTTCCCAGTTATGCTGGAAAGACCCAAATGCTTGAAAGAAACCGACAAACCTCCCGCGGCGATCACCACAGTAGAGGAGAAACGGCTCCCCGATGCTCCATGTCTCTGCTCTCCAGAGTTTGCAACTTAAACAGTAACGCAAATGATGCTCTTCAACCAGACAACAACAAACTACCAAGTATTCTTCCTGACTTGTATTTCTTTTCAGACAAACTTCAACTCTAACTAATTCAAGTCTGTAAATCCCAAGAGAGCAAAACATTTCGGCATTGTTCTCTCACTGCTGTTCGGGGTCTGCATGAAAGCCCCAGCTGTACGGTCTGTGGAATCCTGGGAGGGTCTCGGGAAACTCCAACAGAATTTTAGAGGTCTGTTTTAACCCCACAAGAAAATCAGACTCCATCTCTAGAGGGCTTCCACTTTTCTTAGTTCCTCTATAAAACTGGCTCCTTCATGTGGTCTAAGTGAGCGTGGGATGGCATCAGCAACCAAGACCATGATCAGACCCGCAAGGCCCCAGTTAGAATGACAGTGAGGGCGTCTTCGGTGTAACATCGGTTACATTCATTCCAAATGCTCTGGACAACAGTGAGCGGGCATCTCGAACAGAGTGAGCCGTGTCAGGAGAGATGAGAGGGTTAGACGACTCATTCAGACCCCCCACTGGGAACTGCATTTTACCTGTTGCACTTGCTTCAACTACATATTTTTATAAAAAAAATCACTAATTAAGGGGGAAGACTGAGACAAATATGATAAAATACACTGTACACATGTATGACATTCTCAAAGAATTAATGAAAATATTATGTATGTTTTAAATCATAAATTCATTTTTTTAATCACTAATTCCCTCGTCCTCTGCCTTACAATGACACCTGGACAGGTTGACTAATTATTTCTCCAGTTTTACATACAGCTGAATCAATCTTTTTTTAAATTAATATATCCTCTTAATCTTTTGAAAATAACCTCATCAACCAGGCTAATATATTTTTAAAATTCAGTAGCCTAAAGACTAAATAACAGCAGAGAACCATAATCGTCTCACCCATTTCCAGGTGTGCTGGTTTTTACCTCCTTCTGTTCACTTTGGTGTTGAGGGTGGAATTCAGGGCCATGTGTGTGCTAGGCAAATGCTCCGCACACAGCTACCTCCCCGGCCCTTCTTGTTTTGTATTTTGAGACAGGTTTCATGTTTCCCAAGCCGGCTTTCCACTCTCTCTGGAGTCCAGCAGGCCCTGCACTTTTTTTTTGACCCTCCTGCCTCAGCCTCCTGAGTGGCTGAGATCACAGACCCATACCATCAAGTCCAGCTTCAGAATGGCTTTGAAATGTTGGCTTGGTTATTCTTGAACTTGAAATGAAAGCCTTATTCTATATTTTTAAAAATTTATATTAGTTCTTTGAGAATTCCATACAATGTGTTTTGATCATATTCACCTCCCTCCCCTAATCTCCCAGATCTACCCCTGCCTTCCCCACCCATCCAACTTTGTGTCCTTTTTCTTCTTTTTCACCCATCAAGACCAATTTGTATTGCTCCAATATTCTAGGATTCGTGGACTTCAGTGAGCATGGTCATCTGACCAGGGCCTATAATCTAATCGGAGAAGACTGACTCTGTCTCCCAGCAGCTAATAACTGCCAATCACTCCACAGCTAGAGGTAGGTTTTGTGCCCAGCACCCCTTCCATGCTGGGATTTGCTCTGGCTTGGGCTTTTGCACTGGTCTTGTGCACGCATTCAGCTGCTCTAGCTCCTATCTGCATTTCTGGCATACGCAGGGTCAAAGACTCCTTATTCCTGTTCTCCCACACGTGGCGTCATCCGGGAAGGTACTTTTCCTCTCCAGTACAGATACAAACAGTCTCATCAACTCCTTAAGGCATAAAATGTGGGAGTACAGGAATGAAGGAATTACAAAATCCAAATCAGAGTCTACGAAAGGGGAAAAAAGAATAAATAAGGAAGTCACTGACACAAAACACAGTCTTGGAATGCTCCAAAACTGTGGCATCAGCTTTTCAAGCACAGAACTCTAAAGCCAGGAGTTCCAAAAGCAGCAGATTTAATGGGCACTAGGTGATCCACTAGCAGGAGTCTACAGACTGCATACAGAAGTGAAGGCCTGTAGGCCCACAGATGCACAAGGCATCCACAGTTGGTGACCAATCCACTGATTTTAGGGAAGCACAGAAAACAAAAATGCAAAGCAGATTTTTGAAGCTTCTCAACAATTCTCTCTCAACTTGCACTTGTTTCTGAAAAAACAAAACCCAAGTGTCTTAAGACACTAATGAGATTACAAAATAGAGTGACAGCCTCGGGGTAACGTCTATTTTTATCATGGCTCCTTGAAGATATTAATGGGACAGGCTTACATAGCCAGATGTAACAGACTCAATAGGAAAATGACAAGAGATTTGTGTAATTGTCAGCCAATAATTTCAATATACATTAGAAGTGTGGCCAATTCCCTTTAGTGTTAAACAAATGAGGATGGAATGCTAAACAATAAACGTATTTGAGCATCTTTCTTGAGAAACTTCTAAAAGGAAAAATAAAAAGACATAATTATACTCACACCACCAGCAAAGCCTCTCGTCACCTGTTTTGTATTGTGGAATGCACCCAACAGCCGAGAGACCTACATTAACACAACAGAAATGTCATGCACAGAATTAGAACACAGACACATGAGACAAGTCATTTCTGATAGTTTTCTTTGGGGGAACTGGAAGAACTTGATTCTTTTTCTTTTTATTATTATTTTAAACTTGAAGACTTTTCAGGAATATTTTTCTCAACTACCATTACCTCAATGTGGTTGACTTAAAACTGTAGAACTGAAGTCTGTACTTTTTCTTTCTTTGGGGGGTTTGTGCATGCATGTGTGATATATCAGTGTGTATGTGCACATGTGTGCATGCATGTGAAAGTCAGAGGCCCACAAGTGTCCTCCTCTTAGTTTTTGAGAAGGGTGAGCTCACCAAACCTGTAGCTCACCAATTCAGGAAGAACTGGCCAGTGAGCTACAGGGATCCTCCTGTCTCAGCCTCCTTAATACTAGAATTACAGTCAGGTGCCACCACTCAGCCTTTTTTTTTTTTTAATTTATTTATTTTACATCCTTGCCACAAGTTCCCCCTCCCTCCTCTACCCCAACCCCTCCTCCTCGTTCCCACCCACCCCCAATCCACTCCTCCTACGTTTCTGTTCAGGAAAGGGCAGGTCTCCCATGAGTATCTACAAAACATGGCCTGTCACCGCCCAGCCTTTTTAATGTAGGTGCAGGAAATCTGAACTCAGTCATCATGCTTGCAGGACAAGCACTTTACAGACTGAGCTTCCCCCCGCCGCCACACACACAAAGCACTTTACAAACTGAGACACACACACACACACACACACATCTCAGCATTGAACTTTTTGGAAGTCTGAGGTTTTAAGTGTAAATTGTCAAAAGATTTTGAAGACAGAATGGAACTATACTTTTTTGCCTCAAACCTTAGTTTCTCTCTAATGTTGTGGTTAGTTTGGTTAATGCTCTTGACCACCAGAGGATGCCATATGCTCTAAGAAAATTATCACCAGATTTAAAGCCAGCAGGGTCCTTAAGAAACCCAGAGCATGACTCCTCTCTGAACTTATTCTGTAGAATAGAGGGGCAGAAACCAGGGATTTGTCTAAGATCGAAGTGACCAATCAGCAAATTACTGAGTTCTTATTAAAAAGCATTATTATAGAATTTTATGTATATGGGTATTTTGTCTGCACATGTGTACCTGGTGCCCAGGGAGGCCAGAGAGGGAGTTAGATCTTCTGAAGCTAGAGTTATAGATGGTTGTGAGCCACCACGTTGGAAATGGAACCCAGGTCCTCTGGAAGAGCAACCAGTGCTCTTAACCACTGAGCCATCTTGCCAATATCCAATCAGCAAATTAGGAACAATCTTGCCTGGCCTCATGGAACAGACTTTGTGATCCCAGCTACTCAGTAAACTGAGGCAGGAGGTTCCAAGCTCAAAACCTGTCTGGACTCCAGGGACTCCTCAAGACCAGCAAAGAGAACTCAGTAAGACCCTCTCTCAAAAAATAAGGAGGGCTGGGGACATAGTTCAGAGGCAGAAACACCTGCCTAGCATGTACTGGCCCCAGTACTGCCAAAAGGGGAAAAAAAGCAACCAGGTCTTCTGTGTCAGTCATAGACCAACTCTTCTGAGAATATTATAACAGCTTATACTAAACCCAAGCTAGTTTACTCAGCACTATTTGATGTCAATGCCACACAGCAGATTTTAATTATTTAGATCTTCTAGTAGTACAGGCAATAACTTTTATTTGTGCTGTTTGTTAATTTTTCTGAGACTACAGAAAGATATTTAAAAAAAGGAAAATAAAAGTCATCCCAACAATCCTACCACTCTAAGACATTAATATTAATACATTTTTTCTAATAACCAATAGCATATGTACACATTTTAAAAGATATTTCAAACTCTAGCCAAGTGTCATGGTATACATCTTTAATGCTAGCACTTGGGGAGCAAGAGGTAGGTGGATTTCTCTGAGTTTGGAGGTTAGCCTGGTCTAGACAGTAAGTGCTAGGCCACATAGTGAGACCCTGTCTCAAAGAAAAAGCTTTCAAGAGCCGGGTGGTGGTGGCACACGCCTTTAATCCCAGCTCTCGGGAGGCAGAGGCAGGCGGATCTCTGTGAGTTCGAGGCCAGCCTGGTCTACAGAGTGAGTTCCAGGACAGGCTCCAAAGCTACACAGAGAAACCCTGTCTGGGGGGGTGGGGGGAAGCTTTCAAATGTAATAGCTCACTCCTTCAGAAATGGTACAAAGCCTTATTACAATAAAATCAACACAAATAATTGAGTACACAGACCAAAGTCACTCAAATCTGCTAAAAAAAAATTTAATGTAACTTTTTCAGGTTAGATACATGAGCAAAGAGACATTTGTTACACCCTGTCTTATTTTTACCAGGCCTCATGGCTGGAGTTTGTAAGCCCAGGTACTCAGGAGGATTGAAGGTTCAAGGCCTGCCAGCCTGGGCTGGGCTACAGAGTGAGTTTAAGGACAGCCTGGGTAATTTACTGAGACCTAACTGTAAAATTAAAAATGGAGGGAAAGAAAGGTGCTGAGGGTGCGGCTCAGTGGTGGAGTGCCTCCCTGGCACCGGGCTAAGCCCCCAACACCACAGCAATAAACAAACAAATATACCAAGACATGCAGGCCATCTTATGCTTTGTCGGCTCCTGTATCTACTGTGCCTGGTACACTTCCTGCCTCATAGTTGATGCTCAGTAAATCCCTTCTCAAACAAGCCAGGCCACTCTCAATCCTATGTGTAGCTGAGGGTTCCCAGCCCAGCTTCCACGCCTGTAATGACTTTCTTCTAACAACCAGTATTTCCCATGTTTCCATCGCTCCTCTATGATCTTGGACAGAATAACACATTGACAAAGTCCATTCAAATAGAACTTTACATAAATTTTTAGCACACACACTGTCCTTTACTTTATAAGATACTTGTGTGTTATTTTCCTCTATAAAACCTAAGGAGATGAGTTTTCAGGTGAGAGGGCTAGCCTTAGCTTCCTGAACTTGATTTCAGGCCCTAGACCACCTGAACCCTGCCTGTGGCTCCTCACTTCCTTTTTACCTTCATATTCCAACCTAAAAACAAGAGATACCGCGTGGGAAGTAGGGTGAGAAACTGGCTCTTCATAGTCTTTGGAGCCTGAAAAGCCTTTAAAACCTTCGTTTTCTTGGTGGGAAATCTTTGATCTGCCAATGACCTAAGAAATAAAACCTTAAATGGAAAATGGGTGTGGTGGCTCACACCTAGAATCCCAACCCTCGGGAGGTAGGAGGAAGATCAGGAGTTCAAGGTCAACCTTAGCTACAGTCTCAGCTGAACTAGTTGAGACCAAAACAGAAACCTTAAATGGAAAGCCAGTAAAGGAGCCGTCCTGATGGAAACCCCAAATGCCACTCAGTGCTTCACCCTGCGTTAGCCTCAGTAGCCCCTTCCCAGGCCCTAATCCCTAGAGAGAGACTGACCCAAAGGCTGGGCCACTCTGCCAAAGGTCACACAGGAAAATCATGTCCCGAGGGAACATCTTCTGATCCTACAGTCAATAATTTCTGAGCTCTTGTGGGTTTTTCTTGCAGAGCTAAAGGCAAAACCAATTTCCAGCACACTCTTCAGCAGGGTAGCTTTCTTTATCCTTCTCCTGAAGGCTGACTGTACCTACTAACGGTGGGTCAGGGAGAGAGTGGAAGCCCGGACTTTAAAGGATGGACTTGCTGCTACACCTTTAAAAGGAAATGTGACCAAATAGCATCTCAAGCAAATGGGGGTCTGAAGAAAGTGACAAGGTAGACTAATTACTGAGCAAAAAGCCTAGTTACGGATGTCCAAGAAGCATGGTCTGCTTGACAATTGCCAAGATAGCTACACTGATAGCTAAGAAAGCTCCAGGGTTTCCTGTCCTGCATGAGCTAGGTGCTCTCATGCACACACAACTCTGTGACACAAGACATCTTACAGGTGGGTTCACCCGACATTCACTAATTTACTCAAGGCACACAGCTGGTCAATGGCATTGTCAGAATTTAAAACTAAGACCCCTAACTTGAATTATCAGTCAATAATAGTGTTATCTCTGAACTTCTCTTTAAACTTACAAGAAAGGGGGGAGCAATACCAAGTTTTATAAATAAAAAAATGTGCACTGCTTATAGCAGATTTCTAGGGAACCACTCACTATAGCACCAGCTGACCTAAGGCCTGGTCAGTACTATATCCATAAGTGACCTTGGCCACTGGACAGGCAGATGGGAAATGAAAATCAAAATACTTAGGTTTCTCTCCCAGATGACAATGACATCCTGTATGACCTTGAGTAAGTTTGTCTTTGGGGACAGGTCAGCTCCACCGGGAAACCAAAAGATTGCATATGTAACCTCAAGTGCCTTCCGCTCTGGTACCTGGGCTATCAAAGAGAGCTAGAGCGCCAGATCGCAGGGTTCCCAACAACCGGACATGAAAGAACGATGCCGCGGTCTCCCTCTCTGAGTGTTCAGAGTGTAATTCCAAAGAGCATGATGCCCGGTGTCCTCTGAAGGGGAAATAGCTACCGGGGCACCAGGCATCAGACTAGGAAGAGCTCCAAGAGGGAGAGAAAAAAAAAAAA